>UELU01138465.1:0-137556 GCA_900490025.1 Megastigmus dorsalis | reverse complement strand
GGCGCGGAGAGAAGAAACTCAACTCACCTGATTGCGGTGCTCAGTCGCGTAGACGAGGCGTTGCGAACGGCTTAGATTCCCTTCTTTTTACTCGAGAGTTGGCAGCTGCCCCGGCACTATTATAACGACGGCAAATCTTTCTCTTTTCTCCTTATATCTCGGTGTATATACAGTAGCTCTCGGAGCTTATCCTATATATATGTATGTATATACGTATATAATCGTCCTCTTCCTCGTGCTTGTTGCGCTTCAAACTGACTGACCGGCTCTCTTGAGTTTTCGCGCGTCGCTTCGTCGTATACCTCTTATCTCTGCGCCTCTTCTTATCTCCTACTCTCTCTCTCTCTCTCTCTCTCTCTCTCTCTCTCTGTCTCTCTTCACACGTACACACAGCGCACGTATTATATATATACAGAGCCGCGATCAGCGCGTCTGCGGTCGCTATACTTGTATATTAGCCGCGCGACTCCCAAACCATGTTTGGCTCGCGCGATCGCGGAAAATCCTGTCGCGGTATTGTAATAGTAATACGGGAGGTAGGAGACGGGGAAGAGGGAGATAGAGAGTCGCGTGCAGCCGTCGTCGCGGGGCGACCTGCGAGGGTCCGAGTGTGGGAGCGCGTGGACTCGGCGATATACAAAACACAGAGGAGCATGTATACGCACCGTACGTATAGGGATTGTATATATATGTGGGATCGCACACGCGCACGTTTCCGCGCAGCTCCGAGCGGCGGCGGCGGACTACGCGCGACTGCGGCTCTCGACTGACTGAGGCTCAGCGGCGATGGCTGCTGCTGGTGAGCGGCCGCTGCGAGAGAGCCGCTCTTTTAGCTCCGTGCAGCGCGACGCCGTACGACCACCGCGACGACGTCGACGCCGGCCTCTGAGCTGCAGTCTCTCTCTCTCCCCCTCTGCCCCTCTCTCTGTTTCGCTGTTGCTGTTGCCGCTGCCGCTGCGCGATATAAATTCGCTTTGTGTGTGTGTGTGTGTGCACGAGACGGAGGAATACCCGATGTCTTGATGCGCCGCGCGCGCGGACCGATGACGTATATATAGCGCGGCTGGCGACCGCGACTACCCGAGCAGACGACGCGAGTAGTCGCGTAAACGATGGATTTTACCTACATAGGTACATATGGCTATAGATAGACTGGTCTCTCACTCTGTGTGTGTGTGCGTGTGTGTTCGCGTGTATAATACAGAATGGGATTGTCGGGACTCGCGGTTGCCGGATCCGAGAGGTGGCGAAGGCGACGGCGGCGACGGCGGCGTCGGCGGGTGGCTCGCGCACTGCACGCGCATGCCGGTGTGTCGGATTATACTATTACCGCGCACGGTAGAACGGCTAATGCGTCTGTGCGAGTATATCGTTGTGTTGTTGCATTGTCGCGAGGCGCTCGAATTATAGGTTAGAAGGAGGACGGAGTTGAATGCGCGCCACAGCTCCTCGGAGAGCTAGGGAGCTTTAATTCTTTAGCGTACGATGGATACGGCTGCATATCGATCGGCTTGTTCTGTGTGTGTGTGTGTGTGTGTGTGTGCGTCTTAATTCAGGAGTCGCGCGTCCGAGATAATGAATGGTAAAGTTTTTTTCCCCTTCGATTTCATCCAAGTGTTAATTCGTTTTCGATGTTCGAGCCGCCTGCTCTGCAGCTAATGGTCGACTGTCTGGCCAGTTGAAAATATTGACCCGCTTAATTATCGAGCTACGTTAGGATTCACGAAACGAGAATGCTTATAGTCTGCTGTAATTGTAAAAGATGCATGTACCAATGATTAAGTAGTAACAGACAACTAATAGGCGAGTAATGTTTTAGTACCAGGACATATTCTACTCGTTTCAGGTAGACAACAAAGTAGAATGTCTATCTTCGTTGATATGTATACACTTATAATTTATGATTTATTTTAATGTTCATAACGCAATATGAATAATTTATGCTTTCTCCTTATCAATAAAAACTTATAAACATCTGGAATTTTAAATAATATTAGTATATAAACTTGTGAGTTACAGTACTAATAAACAATAATATCAAGTGTAACGACAACGTTTCATTCAAGTATTTATTTTACGTATAATTTGAAATTGAACCATTACTGAGCCTTGCAAAAAATGAGTTCAGTAACTTCACTTAACCTACATGAAAACGTCATTTCGAGTAGTTAAATATTCAACAATAAACTTCTTACTTTAGCTATCTTACACGTTTTAATTAATCTAATGGAGTATCCAGTTAAAATATTATTTTCAAAGCATTATCTACTTAATTTGTATCATTGCAGTCATCAAGGAATAAATTATTCGTATCAAAATCTCTAAATAAAAATTGCCATTGTTTTTAAATAACATATGCACTTGAGCAGTAAAGATTACCTTGTTTTATCAAGGTCCTAAGAGGTTCAAGAAAGATGGATAAAAATTAACGATCATCAATTAGATAGATCGAAAATGATTATAATTTTTTGACTGATTTAAAGTCCAAATCTTGCATAACGTGGTAAAAATATTTTATTCCGTTTAAAGTACGATAGCTATATAAAAGAGAACTTTGATAAAAATAGCCACCTACAGTAGAAAATGTTTGAAACACCCATATTACATAAAAGTAGATAATTCCGACTATTGTAAGACATTGAGTTTAATGGAACTTTCGTTGCATTTTTTTTAATTTCCCGTTATATAGGTTGGGAGGTCATTTTTTCTAAATTAAATGCTTCTTAACACTTTCATGACATTCGCATAAGTTTTATACGTCTTCCTTATTATAACAAAAAAAAACCTGATTTCCCGTTCCAAATTTTTCTCTTACGATAGTCATCAGACTAGTCAGGCTATTTTCTCATATGTCACAATTATTCAGAATCTACAAATTCAGTAGAATCTACAAATTGAGTTCATCGTAATGTTTAACCTTATAGCTATTAAAATCAATTTCGATTAAAGAAAATCAAAATTGAATGTTCGAGAATAATATTAAAGTTATTTTTTTTTCTGAATGCGATAATAATTATTATGTAGTATATCTTTGAATAAATTTTGTTAAAATTTGCATATATTGTTTTCGTTAACGTATGAGGAAAGTATAATATTAAAATAAACGATTAAGATTTAACAACACCATTCGTAGATAGTTAATTAATATTATGTACGAAACCTGACTACAAACGTAGCATAACACACAAAAATACAGATTATTTTTATCGAATTCATAAAGAAAAATATTCAGGAATTTTTCGGGAGTATAAATAGAAAAATATTTATACACGAACTTGCGTTTTTGCTACTTTACTCAAGCGCTCAAATGTATACGCATTTTGAATTCAATGAAAAAAATATGGCACATTCTCAAAAGATAAAATTCGCATAATACAATCATAAAAGTTGCATCGCCTCGCCTGGAAAGCTACTGTCAAACATTTCATAAATTAATAATCGTAGCAGTAAAGCGTCAGTTTACGGCTTTAATTTTAAGTATATTAATACCACGCACATAAAACACTATTATCTCGATTAACGTCATATTTCCCAGCGGAGAGCAATGAAAGATAGAGAGAGAGAGAGAGAGAGAAAAAGGCACGAATTGCACTCTTACGTAGCGACTAGAAATATACGTCATATTAATAATATCCTAGCCTTATATGTCGTGCATCATGATTCTATAAAAAAAGAACGGATCGAATCGCACGTAGCTTTTAACGATAACATACTACAGCCCTTCAACCACAGATCAATGAAATTACGGCGCCATAATCGCTTTAACCCCTTTCCATAAATAAGCAAAAAGAGAAAAAAAGGCACGTAGGAGAAAAAGAAAAAAAAAGTCTTCGTGCGGTCGCTACGAATTTAAGGGCATATCCTATAGCCTATACGTGTACATAGAGCAGTTTATAAAGTACGATTCCCATCTCTTTGTACGATTGCTCATATCTATATTAGTTATGTGGGACATTTGTCTACCGCACACACGTTTGTAATGGCCGCGCAATGTGTGTATAGAAATTAAAGTTCCTTGTTTTAAGATTTTAAATATAGCACTGGACAGCATTGTTTGTATGCCATTATTATATTTTACTTTCGTAATAGTATTATACGTATAATGAACGTAAGGCACTGGTGCTAGATAATCAAAGAATTTCAATAACAATACGAATCGTCAAAGGGAATCCAGTTTTCAAAAATTCCGCTGGATTGGTAAAGCAAGATAAGGTAAAAGTGCATATAACATTCAGATATAAGTGCCTGACTGTACTCGAAACACATCTACTTGTAATACATTGCAGAACAATGCAACTTAATAAATTCTCAATATTATTCTCGTTTTTGATTGTGTACGTGTTTCGTACGATTTCATTAAAGACAGACAATTTTTTCTACATCGTTCATCTGTAATTTATTTACCAATTCCTTCTACTCGTTAAGCCTGTGTAGTGACAAATTTGTGCAGCATTAAAAGTTAACGTTATTTTCGCGCTTCAAGGTGAAATCGACACCGGTAACATCGGTTCTCCAAGGCCCCGAGAAATCACTCGTCGCATTACAACAAACTATACTACGACGACATCTCTAAAAACGTCGATGCACAATTAAACAATTTACGCAGACATCAAAGAGCCGAGAGAGGCAGAGAGAGAGCAAGAGTATACGTGTTGGTCCACGACATTTTACCGCGGACAACAAAAGTCCAGGCTGTCCGTCGCTCGTCGCATCGTCGTGCCTATTCTCGAGTTTTACGCGCACTCGCACGATTTGCTCAAATATACATATATATACATATACATACATATATATCTCCCTCTTTAGCTCCACTAAAATAGTCACGGTATTTTAGAATCCCTAGATACCCCGTAAGTTTGCTCTAGTATAGGACATTTACTGCCGGATTCAGCGGGTCGGGCGCACACACCGCTCCGGAAAAGCTATGATTCAGCGGCGTATGCGCGCATATAGGTTTGGCCTGCCCGCGCGACTAGTCGGCATGCATTTCGCCGAAGGGGAAATTATAGAACTCTCCGGATGAGGCAAGAAGAGGGAGAGAGAGAGAGAAAGAGAGAGAGAGAGAGAAAGAGAGTATGCGCCCGCGACCACATAGTTTGCCTTGCTTATGCTTTTAACGACGTAATCCATGCCGCGCGTACTGCCACCGCCGAGCCGTCCGAGTAAGAGAGTGAGACGCTTCTTCTCCGATTCCTTTGTGGTCATCTACCTGACTCTGCTGTTGCTGTTGCTGCTGCTACTCGCTGCCCCCGCGAGAAATCCTAACGACTTTCTCTGGGATTACTAAGCGTAAATTCTATTGTTAACCTTATGTATATATATACGTTATTATATTTCGCAACTTGTGGCCGTGTTTGGAAACGTTATACGGAAATGAGATTTAGATAAAGTCAAAGAGCGGCCCCATAAGTTTGTATGCGTGAAATAGATCCCCACTTAATACACGTCCTCCGAAATTTCTGGATGTACTTCGTAATTGTAAAGACTTCGAGTGATCAGGCGATAGTTTCAATACTTATTGAGTAACAAGGTGAATTGTATTTCCGCTATACTTTTTGCATGTACAATACCGTCTTCTGCAGGTATTATCGGTATGTGGTATGAAAATGGTGCCGCACAATTTTGCATCTCAATACTTACATCTTTAACTATGATTTAATTGAAAAAAAGTATAAACTTTGTCTTATTTATATACGTCCTTATAAGGACGTGTAGGTATACATATGTATTAAATATGTAAAATATTATACAGAAAAGTGGCGAATCAAATTACTTGCGTCGTAATAAAAAATATTTTTACCATGTAATTAAAAAAAATGTTTAGAATAATGTACATGTAGAGTAAAGAGAAGAAAAATGTAATAATTGAATGATTTTCTCCTCTAGCATGATTCCAAAATTCTTAGGATGCTTGTAATTTCATTTAAAGTTATTTAGGTTAATTATTTTAAACGATTTTATGATGTCGCACAGAACATGACACTAGCGGAGCACAATGTGAGATATTTTCTCCTTCTCATTTGCTCAACTCATAGAACTATCAGTAGTTTAATTCACATACATATAAAAAATGTCTAATCATATTCGACATACATCTACTTTTAAATATATACATGATCACCTGTAATAGTTTAATATTTTTTTTAATAAGAGATGTAGATTTTTTAAATTATATATTCACATTGAAAAGTGTATTATTCAAAATAATTCGATTTACAACATGTTAATGCATTTGCAAAGAAATAGAAGGTTGAAAGACTCTTATTATTCGAAAAGTATGATTATTTAGTAACAAATATTACTTAATTACAATATAGTAAAATAATATAGGCAATAATAGATTTCAGTTTTTATAGTGCTTACATTTAATATAAAAAATATTAAACATCGCAGTTTGTAATATGTGACCAGTCGTGAGTTTGTACTAATTAGCGTACACATAGTATCTAATTTTAAACTATTCTCTATTCCTTGTATTTATAGTATCATACATAAAAATTCTAATCAGTAATTTCCTTCCGATAACACATTAAATAGTCATGATTCTTGCCATTAAATGTAAGTTTCGTCATACTTATCTATATTCTTCGGAAAAACTAAAACTAAATGACGCAAATAATATACATTGTTTTGTATAATTAAGATACGACTAAAACCTTGTCAACAACCCAGTATTTCGTTGATTAGTTGCATACGTCATCTATAAGCGTATAAAATTTCCAATATAAATGACGAATGAATAATTATATATAATAACTGTTTAAAGCATAATAATCGTACAAATGTGTACATACAGGTTGCAAAGCAATAAAAACATTAATTATTATCGCTGCAATAAAAATGTGTAAATTGATTTTTTTTAAATCATGTTCAGTAATTAATTGAGTGGCATAATGTAATTCGTTTGCACGAATTAATAATCCAACAATGTTTATTTTAAAGCATTTAAGAAATTGCATACGAATGGCGTCTTTTAAACAATGAATATACACCTACATATATTGTCCGATTAGCAGAGTGTATAAGTAATATCAAAGCGGAAAGTTCCCAAAACGGAAATTCTCGTCCTTACGATGCACCGCTGAACTGGGTTCATACGCTCTAGGTATTTATCTAGTGCACACTACACGTACATTATAGCGGGAGAATCCCGGTATTGCAGTTCGAGCGAGAAGAATAAACGTTACTTATATGCACATGCATTTATGTATATAACTGATGTATGTGCACAGCTAGAGACATTTAGCTTGAGTTACCCACGCGAATTGTAGAAAGCCGTAAAATATGTCTAATTCCGTTCAATGATTACAGTTATTAAGCTTGAATTGGTAATACAAGTATACCAAGATAGAACTGTAAGAAATTACATGCTTAACGTGTAATACGGTTGTTTTCTGAAAATTTTTACTCCATTCAATGATTCTGTGTACTCAATACACACGCTTGAGTGTACATTAATATTATAGAGTATTAATCTATTCAAATATGATTTTTACCCGCGTATTCTTGTGAGTTTGCTATTGTGATTCAAACAATTAAAAGTATAGAAGTAATGAGGGTGAAAAATTTTATCTATAAATATTTATTTTCAAGAATAAATAAAATTTGCAAAACTGACTTATGTGGGAGTTCTGTGTAATATGTGCGTAAATAAAACATTTTAAAGAAAAAGATTCTATGTCACGATATCATAAAGTTATGATATCACTTTCAATTTTTCTTTCATTTCTATAATAAATGATTTCAGTGGAAACCGAATGCTATTTCATATGTGATATATATATTTAGTTAATAACAGAATCGCGCCCTTCCGTTCGAAGATATGGTTATCCTTTTTACTAAAATTTAAAAAATTTCGCGAGTAACAATATAACCAAGCAAAATTATTTTCAAATGGTACCAATCAGAAATTGTTAAGAAATTAATGTCTACTCGAAACGGTAAAGCTTTTATATTCTATTTTAACTTGTTATCGAAAATGTGTTTTTTAGTCACAAAACAGGTATAGCAATTATAAACTTATAAAGATTTCAATCAGTTTCAAACTCTCTCAATTTTACGAGAAAGCAAAGCGCGCAAGATTTTTTCAATAGTAAGATAAACGTGACAGAGTAAATATCATTAATGCACCTATCGCTAAGGCAAGATATCGAAACCGAATGAAATACATTATTAGCCGTAGATTAAATGAATTTCTCTAACTTGTAACGACAGGCCTGTGCTGCAGTACAAATCGCATCCTTACAATCGGCGAAGATCTTCACTCTATCGATATCCGCGCACTTGAATGCCCGCACACGCACACAAACACACACGCACACAGTCACACGTACACGTCTACGATAGGAAAAAAAAAACCGCCGACTCTTGATTCGATTCGCGTGCAAACAGTTTATATGTATATATAGATTCGCGTGAGGCGAGAGAGACGAGACAATCGAGGCCCACGACGAGCCACTGGACACTCTCGATAATTGATAGCCGCACGACGACTATTACGATACGCGAGACGTATATATACGGCCGACGGGTGCGAAAAGAAATCACGCGTCTATATCTTGGCGGATCTTCGCAATCACACGCTAACTGCAAATGATAACCCGCGCGAACGAGTTTATCTGCTCGGTCCGTCCGCGCCTCTTGCATGCGCCAAACCCGCGGCTATTCTCTTCTTCGCCCTTTCGCGCTTTACTGTATAAGGCGTCAGCAGCTGTGAATTAAGAGAGCATATTGTCTCCAGGCGCGTAAGTATATACGACGGGAGCTCACGGGACACGGGCGCGAGTTATTGAAGAGAAGAAAAAACAGAAGCTCGTGTTTTGTGAGCTCGATAACGGGATGTTAATCGGTCTGCTGTACTACTGGAAGCCATTAATCTTTCGATTCGAGCGCCTCGGAGAAGATCAACGTCACGCCGCCGTAGTTCTCTGACTCGCGCGCGCGCCAGCGCCTGTCTTATATTCTCGCGCGCTCTGCGTTTTATACTGTCAAGAGCCTTTCTCTCTGCGCGCATTTCTCTCTTGCGCGTGCAAGCCTTTGTTCCGAGCGAGGAAAAAAGTTTTTCCCGTTGTTGGCAGCCGTTGCTTATTTTTATACGTTGTCTTAATTGTTTCGGATCCGCTGTAGAGTTTCGTTTTCGGTTATTGCGATAGAGCGGCATCGAATATACAAGAGTGATCTATATATAAGTGCAGCTGGGAGAAATTTTATCATCCATTGCTGCTAAAGCAGTTTTCCTATATCAACTCACTTTGACTGATGCTAATTCATTTCGATCTTCGATTTTTATTATTTTAGCAGCTTCGAAGAGAGCAACTGTAATGGTATTAGGTTTGAGACTTGTTCAACTGATAGTTTGACAGGTATACATCGATAGAACATTTTTCGAATCTTGAAATTGATGTGACTTAATTCAGTGGTCTAATCTGAAAGATCACTTTATTTATTAGTAAATTTATGAGTATCGAACGACCTTTATTTCGTAACCAATCAATTCTGCTAAATACTTTTTTTTTGAAGTAGAAGAAACCATCGATTTTACATTTGAAATTTAGTAACATAAGTATAGCATAATTTAATGTAAGCTATTGGATGTCGCTAGAAAAAAATAAGTAAAAGATAAAAAAAATTATTATACAAATGTAAATGTAAAATATAACTATTAAAACAAATACAGAAATTCATAATAGTATAATAAAAAAATTTTCACTGTTATCTACTTCAATACCAAAATCGCGAGATAGCTAAAGAATAAAAAACAATTTTCCCCTCCCGCTTTTTCCACATATGTAATATCACGATAACTATTCATTTATGTATATGCTCATCAGAGGTACAGAAGTTTTAAAAATGTGTTCATTAAGAAAGCGTACATCTGTAATATAGCGAGCGAATGAAAAGATATGGAAAGTTTTGATCTGCACGTGAGTTATAACCGCTCGTGGCTGGATTCGATAATGATGTATAAGTAATATGCGATATCGATACCTGATGGCGATAGCGCGCGCGCACACCGTGAGATTTCTCGCGAGTATATCGACTAGTATTTTACAAATTTGTCCTACCTATACGAATTCACCAGTTCACATCGATTTTTCAACGCGGTGCTCGGTGTATCGTAACTTTCATTTAGAATCGAAATTGGAGGCCAATTGAAAGACCTTCACACGGATTTACAATGCGGGCTCTTTTTTCATATAACACATCATGGTCAATGAGCCAATAGCTGCCTCTGTAAAATTCTCAATCGCGCTGGCCCAAAAATCTAGTCTACATTAGTAAGCAATACTGCGCTTGGAATGAACATTTTTTTTTCTTCCACTCGACGCGTTAATAACGTTCAATCTTTTTCTTTACTTTTTTTTTGCTTAAAATCAGTCATTCAGCTGTAGATAAATCGAAACAGGTGTATCGCGTAAAAACATGTTTCTGCACAGAATTCTGTTGAAGTTTATAAAGTTGTTAAATAATTGAAAGACCGACGTTTCGATTCACGATATGAAAATCTTATTTAATTATTTTTTTGAAGTGCATAACTTATAAAAGACATAAATAAAACAACTAAAACTTCATACCATCTTGTACTTATTAGGATAATTGTTACAACAATACAACAATTACTATTTAATATTCAAGTACGAGCCATTGTTACGTTATGCATTACTCACTCGTGTTTTTTTTTTGCAAACGGTTAGCAAATTTTATTGCAAACTATTTTCTAGTCGATGAAAATATAATTTTCCAATCAGTTCTGATGAGTACAATGTACCTATACAACTCTCGCACGCAGACTATTCGCGAATTTTCAATTCAAACCTTTATCGCGATTTACTTCAAACATTACATTTAATACAAACACGTAAGGTGAATCATAAGTAAGTAGCTGTGTGCGTGTAAACAACTCGTTAATTAACATTACACACGATTTGAGACACACTGCATACACCTAATAAGGTAGAAAACATACATGTAACATCAATTGTAATATCAATAGTAGCGTCATTCCAGCCGATGAACGATAACAAAAGTCATCTCAGTCACGTACAAAAACCTCGAGAGTTCACACTATCGTCATTCGAATTAAAATTCGATTACACTCGAACAAGGTGGGGCTGGAAAATTTTCCTCCAGACCATCCCATTAACGCAAAGGCACGCGCTTACCTTCTCTGTCCCTGTGCGCGGTGTACAACAAAAAAGTCGCAAGCAGAGTTTCATGAACCTTCAAGCAAAATTTGCCGAATAGCTTGAGCTGAACTCATCAAGCAAGATTTGATTGACGGTTATAGAACATCTACAGAACTAGTTCGGTAAATTTTGCTTGATCAATCGAGTAAAAGAAGTTAGGCATACTTTACCTAGCCAATCAAGTAATTATTGCTCGCGCGCGTGCATTTTCTGTCACTTGCCGCTGTAGTCGTTTACACCGTGTGATATGTACATAACAACCGACAAGCGTATTTAATACTCAGGGTGTACAAATTCGGAAAATAACCTGAAAAGTTTACATTTTAGTAAAAGAGAGTGTATTACACACAGTCGCGATTGGAAGACGACAAAGTAATCTTTGCTTGATTATTTAGGCACTTTGTATTTGACTGTTATTTCAGTATGTATCACCGAATATTTTCAGTAACATTTGCCCAATAACTTCAATACATTTTGCTTAATTCCTGCTTCAGTGTAATCTGCCGAGCTAAATTAAGTAATGCTTGCTTGCGATTATTTTTCGTGTAGTCTCGAGGAGAGCGACGACGTCACTCGCGTCAACGAGAACAAAAGGCGAGTGCGAGGCGAGCATCTTTGATATCCGCGGCGAACGCGAGCTGCTCCGTGCAGCGTAACCTTTCTCTTCTCTCGTAAGCCTAAGATATATACACCTATACGAGCATCGAAGTTCCTCGAGGCGAAGGACACCGAGTCGCATAAATACGGAACTGCCGCGGGTGTGCAAACGTAATTTTGAGAGGCGAAGATACTCGGAGGTATATCGCTTGTGTACTTCCTGCATGTCCTCCTTCCACGCGGCTCGACGACGACGTGACCCTCGGAGTAAAGAGAACTCTCGAGGAACAGTTTAATATATATGTCTCGTGACGGTTCTTGCGGGGTTCCGCGTTAAAACAAAGCGAAAATACTGCTCGCGAGGATTCTATTACGTATTCCGCGTGGTAGGCAGAATTTTTTTTTACTGCTTTAAAGAGAATATATATAGTTGTGCGAGAGATGTGCCTTTGCTGCATACTTGTTTAGTCGCTTTTTAACAAAACTGCTGTATTTCCATTTTTTTTTACGAAAGTACCTTTTAGACTTCAATACGCAAGGTTGCAGTATATTATTATTTAATTTTCCTAAGCATAGGTACACTGGCTCATTTTTTAATTTTTCCAAGCACTGCTCTTTCAAGTAAAAAGCACTATTTCAGTACTTTATATAAATCAATAATAATTAAATTACAAAATTGCAGTAAAATTACTGTTGGATTTTAAATTATGCACCTAACTTATCTTGTTCAAGTATCATTTTAATATTTGTATACTCACAATCTATAAACTTATTTCTGATATTCATCGGATATTTGACGAAATATTTTATACATGCATACTATGAACTATGTTTGGGCTTGGATATGTATGATAGAATAAAAATGTTCATTCAGAATCACAATAACATTTATTAATCTTATATAAAATAATTGCTAAGCTGATATAATCATGATACAAAATAGCAATGTTTAACATAAAATTCGAAGTTTTTTCATATATTATTTCTCTAAATAATTATTAAAAAATTTAACTTGATCAAGTAAATTTCATTTATATATTTTAAAGAAATCAAATTTACTTTTTCAATTAATATAAATATATTTGTTTCATCTTGCAAACTTCATAAAATTATTTGAATAATTATTAAAAAATGTTTCTGGGATAATAGAGAAACCAAAGTTATATTATTTTCACAAAAAGTATATTGAATTTATTAAAATAAAAAAATAAATATTAAATTGTCTGTAAAGGCAGTCAGTTGGATTTCTCGTAGACTTCTTTCGTATTATGCTTTAAAATTATAATTTAAAATCTATAATTACATAGGCATCACAAGTGACAATCTCTTCTATATTATAAAAACATTTTGAAACGTTTAATGAAGATGTGACGAACATAATTCATATGACTCACATCTATTATTACTAGAGATAAAAGTTTGTCCAGGCAATGGTAAACAAATATCAAATCTACAATAAATGGTTCACTTCTTTTGCAATTAATCTTTTGCAACTGCTAAACCTGAGATGTAACTGCAGAGATGTATACAGTATCAAATTATATTTCCATTTTTAAAAGAAAAAAAAAAGGAATTCTATAAATATATTACAGCATCAAATAATTACATAAACACATCAATCTTGTGTTCGAAATTAAGTTTAAACGAATACTAATGTATGTGTCATATCACAATGTCTTCTCAAAATGACCATGTGTCAGCCTAGAGTAAGCCTATCGTAATAAAATTGTAAAATAATGCATAGCAAGTGTAAAATATGCATTGAAACTTATAATGTTAATAACACTCATTTCCTTGATACTAGATTTATCGAACTTTTCTTACAAGATATTACCAATCTTAAAAAAATTATTACTTACAAATTGTTAAGCCTATGCAGTGAAAGTAGTAAACATTATTAACTGTACATATATACAGATACACGATATAAAAACAATCAACTTTGCCAAATTTATGCTTCCAAAGCGACGCGTTCTGGGGCTTTGCTCTTACGTTCTGTAAATAAAAAAGTTATTTATATTTATAATTCTACAACTATATTCACAAAATATTATTTCATACCTTTTTCTTTACTTGGTTCATCTTCAGGTAATTCAGGCATTGGAACATCATCTGGCACTTCAGGCAATGGAACATCAGCTGGCACTTCTGGTGTTATTACTTCAGCCTCTTGTGATATAAGAGCATCTAATTCAGCTTCAACTTCGTCCTCATCTTCATCGGTCAAGGCTCCGGATAAAAGTGCATCAATTTCTTGTTGTTTTTCCACACCTTCTCTCGTCTCATCCATGACTTTCTCAATTTCATCAATTGATAATAATGCATGCAATTTTTTGAGCGCATCGTTACCAAGTTTCAGTCCATCTACAACCCTTGTTTCAACTTGAGCAAACTCTATGTCGTGCACCATTCGTTCCAAATTTTCCAATTGCCCATCAGCTTTGACTAGAAGTTGTTCTTGGAATTTCTTCTTACGCAGCAACGACAAAGCCCGACTGATCACATGCATAAATGATGATAATTAGTGGAAATAAACTTATCTGAGTTATGTTTGAACAAAAAAAGTGATTAGTCATAAATATACTTACTCTTTTTGATTATTTTTTAACAACCTTTTCGCTATTTCTCTATCCTTCTCAATATTTTGTTCGATTCTCCTTTGATATTGCTTCAATTTGTCTCTTGCTTGTTTTAATTGCTGTAACAATTGAAGAAATAATATTTTTAACAATGAAAAGTAAGGTTAAGTTAAAGAAAGAAAATAATATTTACCAAAACAGCTTTATCCTGATCTGTGATTCGGCTAGGCTGCTTCTTTTTGGCAAAGAATATCCCCATTTTTGCTGATTGTTGTTAAAAAATTCAGACAAAAGAAGCAACTGCGTTAAAATCAAGATTCATAGGTTACAACTTACATGGCCAAGCATAAGTGGGCAGAGTGGGCTTGACTTAGCCAACGAATATATAGACGCTCAGCGCTCTATATTCGTTGACTTATAGCTTACGGAAAATACATACAAAGTGACATCTGTCATTTTTATAGTCGGTACAGTAGCTTTTACTGTTAATGTGGTGGTCTATCTTACCAACAATCGATAAAATTATCATTTTTTATACCATTGAAGATAAATAATAATGCTATTATATATATGTATATAAATTTATTTTTATAGAATATTTTCTTATATGAATAATGAATAAAGCTTTGATGTATAATTTAAAAACAAATAAAAATTCACCCATAAAGATTGCCTCTAATAAACATTTTGGCGATTCTAATAGCGTTCCACGCCTACTTACCATTAAATAAAAAAGAAATTTTACAAAAAATAATTTCATTTATTATTTATTACTTTGGAACATAATAAATTAGTTTCAAATTTCTTCATGATGGATATTTAATAATAAATGGTAAATTTGATATTGGTCTCTAGGTTTTGCTAAGCCGAAAACTTCGTTAAAATTAATTTAAAATGAAAAATTACTGTTAATAATTTATTATATAAAAATAAAGAAAATAGTAAGAAAATAGTTTGATGGAAAAATCTTTAATTGAAATATTATCTTTTTACAAGTTATGCACAGTGTATTGTTACTACGTACAAAAATTATTAAACTTAATTCATCATTAAATTTCAGAATGCAGATAAAAAATGTACATTTTAAATAAAAAAGGATTATGAAATTGTTGCATTATAGAACATTGAGCTTTTCATGTAAAATGAAATAATTATGTTGTATAAATTAAAATAAATAATATAGTAAGTACATTAATTTAGAACTCTATATAAAATATATACGTAAATGCCATACATATAATGTATAAAATAAAATAACTAATTAGAACAAAAAAAATATGAAATTAGTATTGATTCAAATGGATTTTGAAAGGACAAATAAATAACGACTTTTATCAGGTTGAATTGAACAATGTCCATTATATTATATATTTTATTCCCACATACACACGGCACGTTGTGAACCTTTTCTTAAATATTAATAATAATATCATAATTATAATAATATTCATCATCATCATCATCATCGTCGTCGTGTCGTCTTCGTCGTCGCGATAATAATAATATAATAATCATAATATTAATTAAAACAATAATAAACATAATAATATTAATTCATTAGATATATATATTTTTATATGTATAGTATATATATAATAAATCATATAGTAATAATCATTGTATTATAATATATTTATATTTACAGAGGGGTACAATATTGTTATTTGTTGTATTAGTGTCATATTTATAATCGCCATATTATATTTATTTCTTGTTTGTATACATACACAATTAATTAAATTTACGGCCCTCATCACTCGCGATTAACTCAGCGTTAAACTTGTTGTTTTTTTTTGTATTTTATAATATTCTCCGAGGGCTTCGCTTAACGCTTTTTTATTTTTTGCAACGCTTTTGATGTCTTCCTCGCACACTCGCTCACGCACTCTCGTTCTCTCCCGCTCTTTCGCTCTGTCTCTCTTGCACTCCAGCTTAATTTTCTCTCGTTCTCTCTCTCTCTCTCTCTCTCGCTCGCGCGCTCTCTCTCTCTCTCTCTCGCTTTTCCTCTCTCGCGCTCGCTCTCGCATTAAATTTATGCCGCATCGCTCGCCTCGAGATTTTCCTCGTGGAAAATCGAGCTGATCTGATTTTGAAAAACGACTTGGCCCGACAATCTTCATCTTGTGCTTGTACGCGTATTATTATTATTCCATTTTTTCTTTGCTTCGCTAACTCCCCCAATGAAACAGTCGCACTTCAAACTTTGACGCGCGCGCTCACACGCACCGCATCAGTGTAATCGCCCCGCATTTACTTTTGTTTTTTCTTTTTATTTTGTTTTTAATATTTTACAAAACATCCACTATTAGTCTGGCCTACGGTTTTCAAAATGAGAGTCGTGCACCGATAAAAAACGACGCTCATAAAAAATAATGAGAAAAGTCTCGCACTTTTGTTTCTTATTACCTTGTGATTTTTTTTTTTATTTTGTTTTGCTCTTCGCCACCGTCGAAATTTAAAAAATCTAAAATAGTCGGATTTTTACGCGAGAATAATAATCAATGGCTTTACTTTGATCACTCAACAATGATAGGGGCTTCCCTTCCAATTAATTTTCTTTTGTCACTTGTTTATTTTTTATTTTTTTTTTTATGTTCACTTCACATGTAAGTAATAATCATATATTATACACATTTGAAAATGCGGTGCTGAATAATAGTCGAAAAAACATCTCGTTCACCAAGTAATTATATAATTGCGGTATCAGATAAAGCTTTAATTGTCGTCGATCGACTCTCTTTCGGCAATCTTGTAAAAGGCAGGCCTCTTCATAAATATTCTGTACAGCATTATAATTATTATAAATCATCATTGTATCTTATATACTCGCTTATACCTATGTCATTATTATCAGTAGTGTAAAATTGAAACTTTACGTACTTAGATGTAGATTATCTTCTGTTTTGCTCGTTAAACTTGTTTTTTATTTTCATCATGTATATTTTTTTTTCTTTATTCCCATTAATCGCAATACACAATCGTGTAATTTTTTTAATATGTCGCTATACGTATTGTATCGTTACAATTAGTAAGAAGATGTAAAATTGGTATTTTCTTGTTTCCTTCCTGTTAAATTCAATTAATGCATTCACATAATCGTTTAGTATACAATGGAATTAAGAGCGGCCTATTTATTGCTTGTTATATTGCAAGTATCCTCGCTGTGCCGTGTCATCGAGCATATCCCAGTCGACATATATATCTTATTTTTTTTGCGATCATTATCTTCCCTTAACCCTAAGCCAGTTTAAAAGTCAACGCGCCTCATTTATTTATTTATTTTTTTCTCTACTAAACACCGCAGCCTGTCTTCGCCGTTCGTCGAAGAAGTAATCGAAAGAATACTCTCCTCGAATTTTAATTAATTATTTTTTCACTTATTTAACTCGCGCTTCATCGATTATTTGTTTTGTTTGTTGCATGAGTGTGGGCGTGTTAATCAGTGAAATAAGGTTGCGTTTCGCCATTGTGTGGACTGTGTGATTGACAAAATTCATTGGAAAAATTTGTTGTATTTCCGAGTATTTAGACCGTTTGTATTGTATGAAATAATACTTTTTTTCTACAACAAAACAATATCACAAGATCGAAGCTGTGAATAAACGTGTATAAGATTTGAGAAACGAATGAAAACACATGAATATATCGTAGACGGATCGTTTTTAACAAATATACAACTTAAATAGTACATTCGTCGCACATTATTTTAACTAAGGTACCAGAATACTCGATTTCAGAACACCGATAATATACCTTACATATTACATTTACATTGCTCTCTCTCTCTCTCTCTCTCTCTCTCTCTCACTCAGCTTAATTCTTCGCTTTCACTTAATTTAACAAACTTAACAAACGTCAGATTTTCGTACGCACATCTTTTTCGCTATTTCGTATATATTTATATATATATTTTTTTCATTTTAAATAAAGAGGAACATGCGACTTATCTTGTGAAACATTTTTGTGCAATTTGCTCGATTATATCTAAACGTAAGCAAGAAAATAATTGTCCATATCCTCAATTATTATACCCACCAGATTGCAGCTTACGCGTTACGAATAATTTTAGATCTTATAGATCGATTTGATATGTTAAACGTCAAAAGTAAAGGAACTCAAATTCCGTCGAAGAGTTATTTTCGATTATAAGGTTGATTAATTATCGTCGAACCAATCAATCGGTTAGGCGAGTTTCCCATCGCGATCGGGTATCTCCTCACGCGGTTATCTTTCCGTCGACCGTCGGTGCACATTTTTTTTATTTGCCTTTATTTTTATCCTTTTAATTGACTATTAATTTTATGTTAGGCTTTCGAATTGTTCTTTCTCTCGATTAAAATTATACAGTAATGAATATCTTTATAATTACCTACATCCACGATCGAAACTGATAAATGATCGATTTACCTAAAATCATTAAAAATTATATATTTAAAAAATTAACATTGCTTTGGTTTGGATACGCACAAGTAGTGAACTATTTTCATCGACCCCAACCCTTTTGCTATCGCAACTGTAGTTGGCTCGAATCGAAATTTGCTTTTATAAAAGTTTTCGTTAAAAAAATGAGTATTATTGGAAGAAATATTGGTTGTTCGTGTGTATACGTCAGTAATATAGAAGTGCATTGAGAGTATTTTCTATTCAAGTCAATGCATTTAGTCGAAGTTATTAGTTTTCCTTTTTCTAGTACGATGAGCAGAATATAAATAATTTTTGGTTTATCTTCTCTATCATAGACATATCAGCGTAAGCATATAGAGCACGTAACAAAGTTCAGTTAATAGTTTGATTGTAAAATCGTAATTAAAGTACGAAAAAGTTCGTCGAGATATATAGAAAAGATGAGGCAAAAGTCGATAGAATATAACTTGGCATCGTTTTGTATTTTTTTTTCTTCTTCTTTAAGTAAACATGATTGATACAAAATACACATGTTGTCCTTTCTTTCCTACCGAATCGTTCTTTAAAAAGCCCTGATCGAATACAATATTATTTTTTAAAACGAATCATTCCCTCAATTATTATTGTTTCATTACTCGGTAAAAATTGTACTTTTATATCGAGGTTTGCACATTTTTATATTTTTACTTGGCGCATCATCGTGGGTAAAAAGACCGACCGTAAAACTTGCTTTTTTTTCTCTTTTATTAACAGCTTTCTGTATCCCCATCGACATTGTCAACTTTGCGCATGAACAAAAGCATAATCATAAAAAAAGCGAACGTAAAGTTTCGTTAATGACCCTTCAAACGCATCAACGTCGTTGGTGCGTATCTACAGGAAAAACGCGTTAACTCGCTGCTTTTGCTTCTATCTTTTTCAACACTGTAAACTTATATCACCCTTTCCCCCATTGGTTTCTCTTCCTCTCTCTGTCTCTTTCTCTAGCTTCTTTTTCTCTCTCTCTCTCTCTTTCTTTCTCTATCTATCTATCTACCTTCCTGTCCCCCTGTGCATGCGTTTATTCTCCACGTAGTTATATGTACATATTGCATGACGTTACGTTAAATGTACGTGCATCGACATGTTACGCCAGCTCGCCATTAAAAAAAAATGAAGATAAAATACCATTGCAATAACGTGCGCAACGCTCTGATCTATAGCTACGCGCTCTCTCTCTTTCTCACTCTTTAAATTATTCGGAGGAACAGATTCTATAACTCTAAAAATAGAGAGTCATTTCACTTTGAACGATGTAAACCAAATCCGAGTAACTGACGCTAACCTTTGAATGAATTACTTAATTATTGAAATGAAAGCGTAGCGATCATCAACGTTCTAACGGTATCGGAACAACTCAGCAAATTGTATGAAATGTTAAAACAAAAATTTTCTCTCAGACATTTGCAAAAAGCATTGAAGAGTAGAGAGATTTGCTCCGAATGAATTTAAAGAGTATAGCGACGCATTCGATTCGAACCTCGTAACCTTTCATCGACCGCGAACGCTTTCCTCCTTTTTATTTTTACCTAAAAAGCTAATATCATTTCGCTGTCTATCTTTCGCTTTCGCCTCTTTCGTTTGAGGAACAATAAAAATGTCGAAAGTACTGAAGTCATCGGGCGCGCGTAAGCCGAGCGCGTGTTATACAATAATTAATTAATCAATACAAACAACGAATACGAAAAAAACCTTAAATAAGAATAGTTCGAATAATGACGAGATAATGATGATAATAATTATAATATAATCGTATAATAATAGTAAGTGGACAGTAATAATCGTAATGATGGATCATTATTTATTATGAATAAATCAGTAAATTAATTCGATCAATCAATTAAAAATAATAATAGTTCAACAGAAATAAAACAAAAAAAAAAGAAAACATAGTCATTAGCTTAGATCTTAAGATACAATAATAATATTATTTATCGTAGAAACATATCTTGGCGCGTCACGTGATGGTTATAAAGTTAGACGAGTAAAGGTAGTACGATAATAGAATGATTACTTGTCGTCGACGCGCCTCGCGAATTGTCAAAAAATACCTATCTAGCTACGCTTCCCCGATCCTTTCTCTCTCTCTCTCTCTCTTCTGTCTCTCTCTCTCTCTCTTTCGTTCTACCTTTCTGTATCGTTCTCGCTATCTCTTACTTTTTCCGTCACTAAATCGACTTCGCTATGATATTACCATTCTCCTCTAAATCAGTTTCCTCGATACAACGAATCTTGCATACGGCGAAACAACAAATAAGTAATAAAGTAAGAATATATCTCACATGACACGTCGCATTGTTCGCTTAACTTCGAAGATTCCTTCCTTATTTCTTCCCTTCACTTCTTCATCGTCATTTTTTTTAACTAAACTAGACGTTTCCTAGCAATATTACATAGGACTCGATTCAAGGAGTGTATACGCAATAAAATTCTTTATTTTATTCATTTTTGAGAGCGATCGACGTCGTTGGATCGATGATGCGAAAGTATATTTATATGTATATATATATGCAAGTTCACGCGGCGCGGAGGAATTTAAACTCAAGAGGCAAGACATCGAAGTTGTTTTTTCTCTCTCTCTCTCTCTCTTTATCTTTCATCCCTTTTATTAATTTTATTTTCTCTTACTTTAATTTAATTATTTATTTATTTTTTGCTTCGTTTTTACTACATATTGACTTGATAGCGAGAATCTACGAAGAAAACATAATAACACTTTAGGCTGTTGTTGCGTCGACTCTCAAAGATTTCCACTATCTATGTATAACTAGTCCAATTTTTTTGTTTTGCGTGAAGGAAAAGTCCTTTAGGTTATCGTTTTCCATAAGAATAGCTAGATGCGAAAGCGCTATACGTGACTATATGTGACTTAAGTCTCTCGTTATTTATTATTAGTTTTTTTTTTTTTTCGTAAATTTGTTGTGCTTATAAACTTCGAGCTTGCAGCATGTCGTTATAATTCGTCGTGGTTCTCTCTATTTAGTTCACATATCTGCCCCGTGTGTAGAAATTTCTGCATTGTAGTGTTTTATTATATTTCCTCTTATTTGTTTTCCTGCCAAAAAAACTGCTATGATATTGCTTCGCTTGCACATTGTGTCTGTGCCCGTGTTTTCGTTCCCGCTTTTATTTGTTTTTATTATATTTACCATTTTTTTTGTTTTTTTTTTCTTCATCGTCGAGGTGTTCGAGATTCTTTTATTAAAATAAATGCTCCTGCACAGTTCGGATTCTATTAATATTGACTGGTCGTGGGTACGCGAGATTGGCATCGTTGCAGCAGCATGCGATGATGATGTGTTTTTAATATTGCTTCTTCATTTCTCTTCTTCTGACATATCATTTAGGTCGGAATGAAAAACATCCTCTTTATCCTCCTCTTCCTCTTTTTCTCTCTCTTTTTTTTGTGTTTCACATTTTCTTTTCTTTGTACACTTTTGAAAACGTTAAGAACCGAGTCTGTGCAGGAAATACAAATTTTTTTTCTTAATTTTCAAAAATGCCATGACGCTAAAAATGATATATTTATTGCCCCTTGAGTTCGCTTTTTTTTAATTATTAAGAATTATTAATCTTCTTCCGTCTTCCATCGTGTAAGACAAAACGTAAAGTATTTATACGGTAATAATTAAACTAAGAACGTTTTATCGCCTCGTGTGTATTCCTCTGTCCTTCTTATAACAGATCCACTTGAAAACTTAATTTATTCCGTCTTTCACTTAACACCCGAAATCGGGCATTAATTCTTTCTTTCTCTCACGTTATCTTCCCTTTCGCCCACCCAAATGAATTATTTAATAATATTTATCTTGCTTATTCTCCTCTTTTTTGTTGCACGATCGTTCGCCAATGAATGCCTACTTTGTTTTGCCGTTCATTATATAATATGCAATAATTATATACTGGGCTTCTTTATTTATATATATTTATACTGTAATATATATTTATATATGTATATATCCGCGCAAGGGAGGGTAGAATTCGATGGCGGGCGGCGGATGTCATCCTCTTTTTTTTCTTTCATCTATCCTCTCTCGTTTAATAATTGTTTTTTTAATTTATTTATTTATTATTATTATTTTTTCTTTGTAAAAAAACAGCGAAGTGGAGATCTGCCCGCGCCGCTCAACGAGCCCTACACAGCCTATTTCGCGTCTTCCCTCGCGCTTTCTCGCCTCGCATCATCTCGCCCTCACTTTATCTCATGTGTCTTTTTTTTATCTGTGTGTGTCTCTGTGATCCGTGATCAAATTACAGTACAATAGTATATTAGCTTTAAAACATCAATAATTATATACAAATGCATAAAACAATTTGTCAATATTCTCTTTCGTCTTCATAATCATTATTAATTTGTTTATTTTTTTTTATTCGCCTTAGACATTAATCATATATATTTTTGCTTTCTTATCATTCATTATATTTATATATGTATATGTTTGTATATATACTAGATGTAGATTATTAGACGTAATATTTCAATATTTGTTTATTTATTTTTTTTTGTTTATTTATAAACGCGTGGACTTCAGCCGTTCTGGTTTTACATTGTCATTCTCTTCTCTTCTGATCATCTTCCTTAACATTAGCTTTCAACGTCTTTCTTTATCCTTCTCTCTTCTCTCACAGGTCTTTGTCGTTGAATCACTCCTGCTTTGCACGTCTCCATCATCACGTTACTCTCTCTCTCTCTCTCGTCTTGTTACATAATTGATCATAATCACCGGTGTGTGAGTGTATACATATAATTAATATATTTATATATATTTTTTGTTTATTTTTTCGGGAGGATCTTGGACGACTTTTTGAACGAAGACGTTTCTTGTACTCTGCGCACAGAATAACCCTGGCTCGATCGATCTTCCTTCTTCTTCTTCTTCCTCTTCATCTTCTTTTGCTCTAGCTACTGTCTTCTTTGTTGAAGTTCATTTCGATGATTTCTTTAATAACGCATATAATGGTTGGGTTGGAAGTCTTGTTTGGAGGAGCCATACAGGATTTTGCTATTTAACAGAACTATATAGTACATTTTGCATTTGAGTTCGAAGAAGATCGGATGAACCAGAACACTCGATGCTCCATTTCATTTTTCTTTATTTTGACGTCATCTTTAGACCTATACTGAGAATTTACCATTATAAATCCTTCATCATTATTCTTATTGCACATAATTTCCTCGTTTCATCCTTTCCAACTCTTCAATTTCTTTCTTCTTCTCGTTCACTAATTTGCCGGCTCTATTTTTCGCATATAAACTGTATGAATCTCGTTATTCTAGATTTATTTTTCATTGTGCTGGTGTTTTACCCTCGGTTGCTATTATACGCTGTTGCTTCGTTTTTAATTATAATATGGATGCTTTGCATAATTTTTTTTCTCTGCCTACGCATTCTCGAGTACGATTTATTGTAATTCATTCCCGTGTTTATAATTCTATTCATGTGAAACGCAAGGAAAAATAAGTCCATAATAATAGTATGTATACGAATTGTTCAAAATTGCAAAAATGCTGTCTGTAGGCCTACCATGCGTTTTATTCCTCTTCTCTTAGTTCCAAAGAGAGGTTGTTTGGTTTTCTTTGAAGAAATTAGAAAGAAAACGATACAAAAGTCAGCCGATCAAAAAATCAATCTTTGACCATTTCGCGCTAATTAATTTACTTTTTGCAACTACTTCGCAGCCTCGCAATGGCGAACGAGTGCACAAAGTCGGGCGCGAAAAAATCGCGCTCACGCTCGTGACTGCTTCACTCGTGATTAATTTTATCGTCGCAAAAAACATTACTTGGATACCATATTTGGTCCGATACATATAATTTTTTTTTACAATGATTTATTGTTAGCACTGGGACGTACCGAACTAGCTACCATTTTGTTTCGAATTGACAGAGAATCGCAAAACTTGGCTTCGTCAGCGTGAGAATTTGCCTCGCTCGCGTCTGCTATTTGCGGCGTGAATTCTCTGCCAGAATACAGCGGTCTGCGTCGTTCAACCTTTGCCGGCATTCGTAAACGTACTTCGTCAGCGAAAGACACGAAATCCCGCTTAGCACGTACGTTTTTGTGAATTTTTTTTTTTGTTCAATTCTTTTCTTTTGTAATTTCTTAGTTTTACCTGAGACTGTAATTAAACCTCATTTTGCTATCATCGTTCATTTCCCTTCCTCCTATTTCATGAAGCATCCGTTTTGGTACTGAATTCCTCAAATATATTGCTACGTTCCTATAGAAAATTGACTTTTTTTTATGGCGTTACCTTTCCTTCTCAAAACTTTACGCGTGCGCGCATCGATAAAACAAAATGGCTGCCATTCAACGAGACACACGTCCCAAACATTGTTCTATTTTTTGTTTACCCTGTCGTTGAATTTAATATAACCGTACTATAATCACCATACATATATTAATTCATTTATTGTAAAATTCATCGCGATAATCCTTCACATTTGCTTATTCGTGCTTTTTTGTCCCATGATAATAATCATAATAAATGTCAATAATAATAGTAATAAATAGTTATCGCGTTTTTAACAAAACAAGCCCAATCGCTTCCACGCCCAATAGCTTTCCCTTTCCCCACGTCAATTAAATATCTAACTTATTAAAAATCTAATCTCCAAACCCTGAATAGACGCCACGTACGACGACTATTACGCTCGACATCCTCATTATCACACGGTAAAAAAGTGGTTTTACAAGCTATCCACTCAAAACTTCTTGTAAATTAGAATTTGCGCGCGCTTCTTCAGCGAATTAACACTGTTCGATACAAAACATCATTCAGATTCGCAAGCAAAGGCAAAGACAAATTTATTCGAAATTCGAGTGGACGTGTAAGTTTTTTTTTTACTGTGTACGGATCTAATTTTTGCGTTCGCTTTCTCTTTCACTCTCTCCCTCTCGCACACTCTTTCTTTATCTTTCTCTCGCTCTCTCTTTCTCGCTCTTTAGCGCTCTCTCTTTCTCTCTCGCTCTCGTTCACAAAAAATTTGACATTTTACAGCCGTATAAATCGCGCCACGTGCGTTTCTCGGCCAGAGGGCGGGCGAATAAAAATTTAAATCGTTCGCCACTTCTGGATATCCTACGGAGCAACGCTCGATTATTATAATTAGGAATACGTTTCGTATTATTTATTTTTTGTTTAAGGTTCTCATGCTCGTTTTGTCTTTTTTTTCTTATATCATTCGCTCTTAATAATACACGCGTCAATGTAAACTTTAAGAAACCCACACGTAACAAGTTTTATGCGGGAGCCCGTAATAATGATGACGGTAATATATGTATAAGTGTAATAATAAAAGTATATCGATAGAAATGACAAAGTGATGCAAGAATAATAATAATAAACATAATAATTCTTAATAATGACAATAATAATAAGTATAAGAAAAAAGTCGTAAAACAATAATAATAATAATAATAATAGAATCGTAGTATAATAAACATTCATTAGCGTAGCGTGTATGTATGGGGGTGAGGTTGAAAGGGGATTAATTCGAATAATTTAATTAGATTAGCTATACACGTTGATTTTTTTCATTTGTTTAAAATTTCCTTTCCTCTCGCTATATTTTCATATTGATCACTTCAGCAATATCGTCACTCGCAGCCGATCGACTCAAAGTCGGTGACGATGCGCCGTACGATCGTCGAACTATATAAAGAACCTCGCGCGGACCAAAAGCTTGCTCACATACACACGCGAGAGTTCGGTATCATATACATAATATTCTATTGCGCTTAAATATCGTTCAAACGTCGAGGATCGTACGTCGCGTCGAGTCTCCATTCGAGCTAATCGAAGTTGAACGCGACTATTTATCTCCTTCTGTAGCCTCTTTTATAATCTCCCCCCTCTCTCGCATAATCCTTTATTAACAGCTTCGCTTCCAACCTCTTTGTCTTTTGCCACGGGCGGCGCGATAAACTCGGCGTCATCTTCGTCTGCATCTATCCCCTCTCGCCTCTAAAACTTGGTTTAATCTTATTTTTTTTTTCTTGTTAGCGCATGCGCCCATTAGAGATGTTTAACGTTGCATCGTTAATTGCACAAAAACGCTAATGTCGTAATGGCCTTTTCTCTTGGGCGCCAATTCGCGCTCTTACATATTGCATGTGTGTGTGTGTGTGTGTGTGTATGTGTGTTTTTCTGTGTGTATGTATGCTCGTGTATTCGTGAGTGTACGTATATTTGTGTGTATGTGTGCTACTCCTTTCATGATATTAGTTACGCGGCCTTAAAATGATCGTCCTCGTTTATATTATCCGCGTTAATACAATTATTACTTTTTTACTTTATTTTTTTTGCATGGGTTTTGTTATCCTCGTACGTGAGTCGGTATTTTCCGTCTTCCGCTTAGCCGCTAAGATCATACGTTATCTATGTAATATTCAATTATTTTTTGTTTTGTTATCATTTGTGGTTTGTCAGTGTATGCGTATATATTCAAAAAAACCTCCCCCCTCTTCACCGTCTGTTTTTTTTTTTCATTTTTTTTTAATATCCTCCATCAAATATATATTCACACACGCATCATATAATTAGCCGCTTATCTATTTAGCAATTAATAATAATTGTTATTATTAATTAATTCATTATTATATTATTACTATTATTATTAATTATTAATGTCGGAGAACGGGCTAGCGCCAAATCGCAGGTTCGGTCGCGGCGGAGACTCTCTCTCTCCTTTCTCTTTAATAGTATATTATGCACCGAGAGAGAAAAAAAGCTCGGACATTCCAGACCCCTTGTCAATTGGTGAACACGAGGCCTGGGCTTGACAAGTTTTTCTTCCCCCGTAGTGCATATACTATTTTTCCTCATACCTGTGCCCAAAGTACGCATTTCTCTCCCTGCAACAGGGCGACAAATGTGTACTTTATGCGTCCGTATGAGGAAAACTCCTTTATTTTCTTTATTTTTCGTGCTGGGTCGTGTGCATGGTGTTTGCCGATGTGTAGAACTGTGTATACAATGTTTATCATTTATTCATTAACTGTAATTATTAATTGCTTATTATTTTTCCTTCCCTCCCCCCCTTAAAAACCACATCTCATTGCGACTGTGTATGTACGTGTGTGTCCATGTCTCGTTTGTCACTTTCATCCCGCCAACTTGCAAACGGTTGCATCGCTTTACCCCCCTCTCACAAAGCTTTCCTCGCTCGCGCTGACTTGCACACACACTATTGCCTTTTGCATGGACGCACGACACCGACTACTCTTTCCGTGCGCCAGTTCCGAAGCCGCTTTCTTCCTCTCTCTCTCTCTCATTCGCTCTCGCTTTTTTCTCGCTCTCGGTAACGGCCGCTTTGTACTCCGTTTCCTTTTCTCAAAGCTCTTACCCATATCCACACATATATCTTATTCGCGCGCTCGACCGACGACTCGTCGTCGCATCCGGTCTGAGAGTTCTCGAAAAGAGAACGCCGCTGATGCTTTTCCATCCGGAAACCGATCGTCTGCGTCTCTGCTCCGCGTCCCACGCACACGTTCTTCCTTCTTCTTTCCTTCTTCTCCTCTCCTTTATTTATTTTTTTTCTTTTTTATTTCACATCGAACCCCATCTACCTCCCCTAATTCTTGCGATTTTGCTGGCTTTTCCGTTCTCTGCCGTGTTTTTTTTTTGTTATTTAGTTATTTGTTGTTTTTTTTTTGCCTTTCGCTCTTGCGCACTACGACCGTCTCTCCGTGCGTTGAAAACCAAGTTCCGTGGTCGGCTCTTCGCAGATGTATATATATATATATTTATTTTTTTTAATTAATTGCGAGCTGCTGCACACTCGCGTTGCTCGAATTGTAATGCCGTCAGTCGACCGTGCTGCGCTCTGCCCTCTCGTCCATCCTGCGAAACAATTGCATCGTTTTTGTTTTGCTTCATGTTTATTTATGACGTTACGGGATTTTCAAGCATAGAGGGATGATACTGCAAAGTAAGATACATACACTATATATGCTGAATATTTTGTATAACATTGTTTTTTTCCGCATTTTTATTTCATTTTGATTGACGCGTGATAAATCAAGTAGAGCGGTTTATATTTTGTGAAAAAAATAATGTCTATTTGTATGCATCGAGAAAAATGTTTCCTTTTTCAACCAATGTGATGAAAAATGGTAATGAATAGCATTCGTTTAGCTGTATTTATTAAAATATATTATCTGACCTATTGACTACATTGCAATATTCAGTGTACTTTTTTCTCCGTACATATAGTTTTATTAGGTATAAATAAAATTGTGTAAATTAATTATTCGTTATATTTGCATTTAACTATAGCACGAAAGTCATTTACCATACCTCAAAATGAAATGAAATACAAAGAACTCTTTAGATTTAAGTATAAGAATATAAAGCTTTTAATACGATCGTGCGAAATCAAAACGAAATGGAAACTTTATATTTGCATAGAAAAAGTTAAAAAAGCTCTTAAAAAATAATGTCTTACTAAACTTGTCTGCATCTACTTATATTTACTCAGTATGGTAAATAAAATTCGTGAACTTTTTCGATGCGCCAGTTACGTATTTAGTCTAAATGATTTTAGTTTGCTACGGACATCCTTCTTTATGACGATCTCGTTTTCTATTTGCACAATTTTATATATAGCTAATATTAAAGGTCAAAAAGTATTTTCTACTTTATTTTATAAATACAAAATACTACGTTAACCCTTAATAAGATTCTACTTTGTAAATCATAAAAAATATAAACTTATTGATTTTATAATGTTGATCGCACGTTTAAGTATAGCTTTAGTGGAAGTCTCACCTGATGTTAGGTCTTAACAAGGTTCAATGGTAGCCATTAGTGAACGCCGCTGGTATCAGAGGACCCTGGAAAAGGACGTAAAAAGTATTGAACGAACATCCTGTGTCGTAAACATTGGCTTTACAAAGATTTCGTGGTGAAGGTAAAATAAAATTAATCAATGATAAGTAATTAATAACAGCTGGATGAAAATCTCTTTGAAGCTTAAAAATCCATTTTTTGATACCAAAATTATTTTACATTTTAAATAATGTCGCATATTCGTTTTAATAATTAATGAATACATTTGAATCTCTGAAAGCGAATGTTTGTTTATTTAAAATTATTAGTCATAATAAATGTAAATATTTTTAATTCTCAGAAAAACGTATTATCGATATACAGTCAATTAATTCAATATTTTTTCTTTGATCAAAATTTTTTTTATGTCTCTTCAATTAATTTAAACCGTTTTGTATCCGACAATATTTCGATATAACTTTATCAATTCAACTTGGAAAATTAATTCCGATGCTTAGGTCACCGTTGCGTTTAATCTTTCAAGAAATGCAATTCCTGTATCGCCAGGAAATTTATATCTACTGATTTTAATCACGAGCTCTCTCCGAAGATAACGAGAAAAGGAAAGAAAAAAAAAAGAAAAAACGCGAAGCTCCCTTTCCGGGAAGAAAAAATCAGTAAATCTCCTCGAGCTTAAAAGGGCCAAGAGCCATTATTACATCAGCTGTGTGCAGGAAAAGAGAAGAACAGCGGCTAGACACGAGACTACTCGTGACTAATGGAAGTGTAGTCCCGTTGACAGTCGAATGATTCGTCAATGAAGCGCACGAGAGAGAAAAGAGCGGGACGCGCCCCTTGGGGGTGCTCTGCCCCGACTTCTCGTCTCTCTCTTGCTCTCCTTTTATTTTTAGTGCAAGAGAATATGAGGTTCGAAGGGCGTTTGCGTGCTCGAGTCAGGGAATCAAAATCGTTCTGTGCGCGTCTATATATACGCATTAATGACAGTTTTCTAGATTTCCAAGTCGTGATTGCATCAGTCCTTGTAATACACCGGCAGACTTTATTACAGGCAAGCCCCTGTCAAGTATTAGAGTTGGTTAAACAAAATTTACTTTTCACGATCAAATCATTTGCTAGAACGCTTTTGTTACTCTGCGATGGAGAGCAAACCAAAAAAGTCACAATCGTCACAACTAATCAGAAAATACTTCATTCCATCAAAGTGTAATTGGATGATTGGCATCAAATCACCATCAAATCACCATCCAATGCGTGAGATCAAGTGCAGAATGGCATATTTTCGAATCACTACAGAGTTAATTTAAACATTCACATCTACAAAACTGTCATTGCTCTCACTTTGAATTCGCTTTTTCCGAGAAGCCCGAGCGAAACGCATGGAGCCGCAGCACACGCTTATCGTCCTCCCCTCAGAGGCTGCGCTCGTGGCTAGTAAAAAATCTCAAAGCGTCCACCTCCGACATCGTAAGCAATGGGGTCGTGACTTACGGGACTGTAGTTGAGCGGAGCGCGAGATACGGCGATCGCGGGGAACGCGGTGGTGGGTGGCTGGGGGCTCGCCGCCGCCTGGACGTAGCTTGCCACTGCCGAGTCCGCTGCTGCTGCTGCGGCCGCTGCGGCGGCGCTCGAACTGTACATGTCGATGGGCCCGGGCGAGTTGGCCGCGGGGAAGGAGCGTCCCTGGGGTCCGCCGTGGCCTCCGGCTCCGTGCGGCGATGCCGGTGGGAAGCCGGCCTGCGCTGCCGCCTGGTAGTTGTTCATCACTGAAAAAAAACCAGTAGATTTTCTTTTAGCCCCATACCTTTTATCGAGGCTGAGCCAGTCTGACTGTACTGTTCGTGTGTAGGTTCAAGTACTGGATTGCGAGCGGCCAAGCGATATTGTTTAGAGGCTGTGGGGATGAGTACTTGAACAAAATTTGATCTATGGCAGTTTGAAAGAGTGAAAGATATAAGCTCTTGGATTTCGGTAAGAGGTGAAATGTAGTCTCGGATCATTTGAGTGAAAATGTCAGTGGATTTGAGCCGAGCCTTTTAAACAATTTACTGTTTTTCCTAAGTAATAACTTGACTTTCAACAACAAATGTGAATGCGGTCTTTTGCTTTTCAAATCATGCTTTTGCTTCGAAAGAATAGATCTTCTCCGGTTAACAGGTTCGATACTAATAAAGAAATGGACGTTTCAATTTAAGCTTTATAGAAATACTATATGTATAAAATTATCCTTTTATTATATATTTTGTCATTGCATCGCACCAATTATTTAGCTAGCGTAGAAAAGAAAATAACTCATTGATTCTTTGGGACGGGAACATTAATCGCGAGAGCAATAAATAGTGGGCGAATTCCACAAATGCAATCTTCGATGCATTTTTACGGCCAGACAACCAAAGGCAATATGCGAATCTTTTGTAGCTATCGCTCCCTGTTTTTTATCAGCGCCGGTTGCCCGAGTGCTAGTACCTTCCTATATATGCATAAGGCTATTCAACAAACTTCATGCCGCTGGACATGCAAAGCCTATATTTATAAAACTTCCAAAAAGGCATAAAATGTTCCGACTCGATGCGCGAACACACGGCGGTATAAAAAGAATCCTTTTTGCACAATGAATGAAAACAAGGTCAAAACTTGAACCGTGATGTACATTTACGTTAATCAATGCCAATCTCAAATGTATCTCTATTAATAAAGGTTATAGGTAACCCGACTCCGGACATGTTCTGTCTATGTATTTCAAGCATTTGAAAATGATATGTATTCCTAATAAATGAAAATAATTTATTATGGAACTCGGTAATTAGCCTGAATTCAAATGCCATTATTGAGTACGATTGAGTCTTTCTATTATGTACTGGATTGGATATATTAATGAAAGCAATGGAACTTTGAATTATCAATAATGGATAATCCGACAGACAGAAATTTTAATAAATTAATATTCACACTTTTCCATGCCAATATTGTACTAATGCATTTATTAATTAAATTATTCATACTTTTTATTTAAAAGTTTAGTCACTTAATCTGTTCAACTTTAGTTTTCAAGTTTTAACTGAAAGTACTGAGAAAGTCAAATTAGTACATAAATTTCTACTTTGACAGATTAACACTATCATTATGCTACAATAGCACAGTTAAATCTGGCTTACAATACTTTAGAAAGTTACAAAAGCATACTCCAATACGCTGACAGACAATATAACCGGAATGCCGGCAACTAGCAGTAAAAGAAATCAAATGCATTAATACGAAACCAAGTGCAGTATCCGTAACTCTGTATACTCTATATATCAACCACTTGATAAACGACTACAAGGACACTGGACGTGGAAGAAAAAAAAAAGGAAGAGGGAGGAAGAGGCAAGGACGAAGCTGGAAGACGCGGACACGTGCAGTAGGAGAGGGACAAAGCTCGGGTGCGATCGATGCCAAACCGATCGTCCGCGCTCGCGCTCTTGGAGAGCTTCGCGCACAATCTAAAAACCCATTCGGCTTTTAAACTCTTGACAATGCCGGGCCGGTTACAAAGTTTTCTGCCGATGCGAGATGGGAAAGAGGAGGAGGAGAGGCGGGGATGGGGGGACAAAGTCTCGGGCGCTGGGAATAGCGAAGGTGGCGGCGCGATTCAAAAGTTTGATTTATTTGAGAGGAGATTGCGGACGGCATGGGAAAGTCTGAGGGCGGATCGGCTATAGGTGGGAGACATGTAGGAAGAGGCGGAGGAGAAGAAGAAGAGCGCGGATAGGCGAGTGTGTGCAGAAGAGGCGCTTTATCGGGGAGCTTGCGGCCGAGCTGGAAATGCCCCATATGTACGCGACCTATGGAATCCGGTATTGGTACACGCTTCTCTCTCAGAACTGTCGGTTCGGGCGTCTTTTTCTTAGGCTTTTTCGCGGTCGCATTAAGTACTTTCGTTTAGTTGGAAATGATGTATATATGCGTTTCGATAGAATTTTTGTAGTGTTTAGTGACTGGTTGGCTTTTTATTCAATTTTTTCAAATATTTATACCGAATATACATGCGTTCCGGTGTCCAATAGAAATATTTTTAGGAAAAAGTCCATTCAGAATACTCGAAAAGAAATTAATTAAACGGCAGCACAATAGAACATTCAATCGTACTCCTTTTTTTATCAGACTAACAATGGGCAAGGGATTTCGCTGCGATCGCACAAATCATGTAGAAGAGAGAATGAAACGTACCAGAAAGAGCTTGCGTGAGCAAGGGTGTGTTGTTGTTCGGGGTGAGTTGGCCGTTGGTAAGATCCACTGAAACACAAAACTCTGATCACAATGGTTCCCCGGCTTCAGTTTTTTCTTTTTTTTCATCACCCGAATGATTATATTTTGATTCCTCTTTTTTTTCGTCCCCAATTTTATCAATCAGTATGTTGTTAATTTAAAAGAAAAAAAAAACAGACAAAAGTTACCAGTTAAATTAAATCAACAATGTCAAGGAAAAAAAAAACCAAAACAAAAGTAGATAAATTATACATTCACGATCGTCCAATGTGTTGAAGATGAGTGTTCATTACAGAGAGAAGTTAACCTTCGCCGTGTATGCCAAAGCCTTGCGAATAAGCACGTTGTATAAACGTACGTACAAAGCTGGGTTAGTAGTTCCCGTTTAGCTAAACCCTTGCATTAGCAATTGCGCGTTCGTACGATATTCCTTATAAAAAAGAAAAAAATTGATGCGATGAACGATTGAGTGTTACGCGGTATATATATATAAGATGTCGATGAGCAGGGTTAATCGATGAACTGTTTTTAATACATATAAACAAACACATGGTCTCGTGTGTAAGTGAGTCTTATGTTGCTCGATTAGTCTCGAGTCTTAATAACCGAGTGGATGGTCTGATCAGCCTTCGTACATTTCTTCCGCAGCGCAGTGCGTTGTAGGTGGCGTGTCGGTGTCTCCGAATATACGCGAGCCTCGCTTCCGCTCCCGTGGTAGCACACCGTCAGTACTCCTGATATTAATAAAGAACAGTGCTAATAATAAACAAACTTAAAAAGAAAAGGCAAAAATTTTAAAATGTAAAGGCTAAATTAGATGAGATTAAAATTAACGTGGCGCAGTATCTAAAGAGAAAATGGCATTAATAAAAATAATACATAAGTTTAAAAAGAAGGAAGCTGTGACCGAACGTTGTTAAAAAAAAGTATTAGTGTACTATGTAGAGTTAATACGTGTTTCGTTAATATTGAGCAAAATTATCGTTTCTGGTATTTTACTTGGCTAAGCTCAATGCGATATTCGACCGTTGATATTATACAGTACAGTAAGAATTAAGTCTCTCATGCGATAAATCGAAATAATAACACTACACATGTGCTTATGAATTAGAAAGTATAATACCGAATCGAACAGTGTAACCAAGCAAGCATAGGAGCCTCGAAAGGACTGCGCAAGAAATAAAACTACGAAGAAAAGTAAAAGAAAAGAAAAAAAACTTTATATGGACGGCAACGGTGTATAATCAGGTGAAAGTGTGGAGCGAACCGGATTCGATATTCAAATTCGACCACCTCGCGCGCGCCAGTCCACAATGCGGAAGTTTTAAATACCAAATCGTTGGAAATGTCGCGCGCGATATGGATCCGCGAGCGTATAAACCGGTGCGCGGTGCCCATAAAAGTCTTGATAAATCCGGTACCTCGCGCGAACATGTCGGTAATTCGAGGGGCCTAGAGGGATATGATCGGGTGGAGGACGTTATAAACGAACGTATGTACCGGAGGCAGGTAATTTATGTACTGAATTCTCTGAATATATATATGCACCACACGACGACACGACCTCCTGGGCAAATGGTATACGGGGCAGATGTAGAGTGGTAGGGGGTGAAGAGGGGACGAGAGAGATAGAGAGACAGAGAGAGAGAGAGAGAGAGCACGAGGCTACGCAATGTAATTTGTAGATTGACGTGATTTGTATATGGAATTATAGCGCGCGTCACGGCACTTAATAGCACGAGTTGGCTCTCAATTGGCGGGGTGGATCGCGCGAGCTTGCGAGCTTGCGAGAGAGAGAGAAAGAGAGATCCCCAGCTACGGAAGTACGAAATTGAATGTCGCGCTAGCAGCAGACGTATAAACCGTTACGCGCGCGCGCGCGCCAGAAATTTCGATGCAACGCAGAATTATAAGCGCTAGAGGGGTAGGTATAGGGAGGCATTTCGATAAATGAGGTGTCATCGTTCGCGCGCGGGACTCTAAAGGGTAAGCTCTTCTGATCGCCCTCTCTCTCTCTCTCTCTACTGCCTGCTGTCATCGCGAAGCCCTGACAATGACTATCGACGATAAACAATACGTACGCGATGCGATTCTCTCGGGCGCGCGCGTCTTCTTTTACGATATCGCTCGTCATCGCGGCTATGGGTGCGCAGTACTGCGACCGCGCTATTTCGTGGCTTAGCCATATATGTACACGTGCGCGCGACCCTTGAAATATGCGCGACCGTGTGTAAACGGAAGAGCCGTTGTCTCGTTGATTGTACGAGGACCAGTCGCTGGTACGATTGGCTGCGGGTTGTATCGTATTTACGTCTGTAAGTTATTCTTGGGTGTACTTAGAAAATCCGTTTTTTTTTAAGTCAGTTAAAGATGAAAAGTTATTAGGACTAAAAAGTGTGTTTGTATTTATTGGTCCGGTATGTTAAAGTTACTATCATCATGTACTACATGCCCTACTGTCAAGTATCAGTTTTCGGCGCAACGAAACGTCATTAGTTTATTTATATATGAAATTGTAAATTAGAACCGCTGACAGGTGTCCGACGTAAAGACAACTTCAAGACCAACTTGAAAGCGAAAACGGATTATTCCGGTGAGATGGCATTAAACGCGATGAAAGATCTAGAAATAGCTTCGGTGACCGATCTGCCTTTCGCTCTCTCTCTCTCCCTCTCTCACCCTCTCTGTCTCTCTCTACTCTCTCGCTACTCTCTCGCTCTCTCTAGCTCTTTCCTACGCTCGATATCTAGATTGGTACGGAAATACTTAGCATCGGTGTATACGTACATACCGAAATTGCTTCATCGTTCGCGCGTGCATTATACACGGATGCCACTGCATACCCATACATAGCAGCGAGGATATGTGTGTGCGTGTGTGTATGGATATGCGGTGCATCAGATATAGGTTCATTTTCGGTATTCTTATGTCGATTCGCATTACGAGGAGAGAGAGAGAGAGAGAGAGAGAGAGAGAGGGAGAGAGAGAGAGGTGGATTTAAAGCAAAGGCACAAAACGTCTGCGAGCGGTTGTAGGTACGAGGCATGCCCAAAGAGGGATGTAGGCCAAGAGTTCATCTATTTCGAGTGTGTGTGCATCTCTCTGGTGCCGCTGCTGCTGCTGCCGGTGGTGTAGCCCCTTCGCGACTGACGTAAAAGCGATCGAGACACCGGATAAGGACGGGCGAATATACTCGAAATCCTGCAGAATAAGGCTAGGCTTCCAACGTCTCCCTCTCTCTCTCTCTCTCTCTCTCTCTCTCTCTGTCCCTCTACTCCCCCTCTCTCCTTTTCTTGCAGCCGACTTCTGTCACTGCTGCACACCGCCGGAGGGAAATGCGTCTTGCACTAGAGCGTCAGCGGCTTTTCCTTAGCTGTACGTAGCTCTACGTGTGTGTGTATGCCGCGAATATTCTTATCCGAAAATCTCTGGAGACGCGCCGATGTTCGCTGACTGCGCAACTACCATGTGTGTGTATGTGTGTGCCTGCGTTCGGTTTCTCCGTAAATCTTACTCTTGCTCTCTTTCTCTCCCTCTCTCTCTCTCTCTCTCTCTCTCTCTCTCCCTCTCTCTTCTACTCTTTCTAAGTTCCGCCGAATTCGCGAAACTCTTGATCTTTCGAGCCTCCATCCGCAAAGATTACATCGCGCCTTGGCTACCGAAAGGGGAATTTTTCTTTTAGGAATATTCGCGCCGGCGTCTGCATTTGCATGTATTTCTGTTTCTATAGGAATGTTTCTTTTTTCTTCACCTTGTTGGATAAGGAAAGCGCGGTGTAAACATGTGGATCGATGGGGGTTCCTGAGACGACGAAGATATTTGCACGTTATATGCTCTATGCTCAAAATGTTGATTATTTTGGTGCGAAACTGATCCAATATAATATATTTGGATGATTTATTTCTTAATAAAACTATTTAATTCTGCTATGCTATTCCAAGCATAGAAATATTAATGAAATATAAACTGGTGCTTGGAAAACTGTAAATAGGTATCGGTGAGATACGTTTTCATTATTCAAGTCATCCTAAACACAATTGTGTATTTATTTTCAAAGTAGACGACTTTATAAAAAATCTTTCGTAAATTGCATCGCTCAACACATTGGACTGCCTCTGTAAGCAAATGTTTCGCGACATTGCCATATAAGTAAAAAATGTCAATTCAGTTAGTATTGGCATACATTAAATGTACAACTTAAAGTCTACGTACCAAAGGTAAAGCGCGTAAAACAAAAAAGACAATAATTAACAAACATTAATCGAAGTTAATATATTTTTCTATATAGATATATATGTATATATTATGCTACGCACTCACACTCACACGCAGCATGTATATTAATCAACATAATACATAATTATATGTTAGGTTAAAAACTCTATGCTACACGTTAAGTTTAAGATGATAATATCCATCTTACTAATCTAATTTGTTTCACTAGCGCTAGTAATCCCATTAATCTTATCACAAAAATATTTAATACCTTACTAGGCCTATGGATTATTAATAAAACATAAGTGTATATGTACTATTCGTTATAAGAGTTAGGTGCTTAAACGTATAAATATCGAAACTTATCAAGTATTGTTATGTACAATTAGTTATCAAAAAGTACACACACGACACTCATATGAATAAGACAAATTATTCGTATTAAGTATCGTAACTATCTACGTTATATAAATATATGTACTATTCTACGAAAAAAAAAAACTGTAAACAGAAAATTAATCTATGTTTCTATAAAACGCCACTATATGAACTCTGACTGCGCCGCCAAGCTATAAATCGGATGAAAATCTATACATCGAAATAACTTGGCGAGGCCGCACTAATTTTCTATAGCGCGCCATAGCTAATGTGACGCTCTGTTATAACTACTGCTTGTTTTATTATTAACTTCTATGATAATGATAATAATAAACATGATATAATGTGAATAAAACACGTTACGAATATGGTTCAAACTGTTTACCTAAAGACGTTGGTACATACTTTACGGATTATGATTATCTGTGTCACACTATAACCTATCTTCTCTAAGTTAAACTGCTCGTGTACACTTTTACAATAGAAGGTAGTTAGTCAGACAACAATGAGCATGTTACGTATATAATAATATTATGAAACTACGTCCACGTTTCTAAGACCAACAGAAAGGCTATTTAGCTTCGCTGATATATAGTAATAATGGTAATAATAATAATCGACTTCTACTCCGAACTACAAACTTTCGTCTCACCACAGGACGATTCAGAGATATCAAGCAAGGAAGAAAATTAGGCAGTGGATGAAGGTACAGGAGCGTACACAATTTATAAGTCTACAACTGCTTTGTACTCAGGCTTTAATTGGTTAGGGATTAGAATTATGCGACCGTTAGTGTGTAGAAAATAGCCGAATTGAGTGCACAATGATGTAGCGATTATTGAATACCAAGTCTTCAAACTTTAATTTTAGTACCAAGCACTTTACTTTAAAAATACATTAAAATCGGATAAATTTATGGGTCCTGTTAGCCAATTGGTTGATCATCGAAGCGAAAAATGCTCGCGTGTGATGCAAGTTGCGTTCGATTTGTGTATACAAAAGGTTACTTTTATTATTTTTCAAAACAACACTGTGAATACGGTAAAGTCTTATTTGTTTATATTTATTATTATTCTGCTCAACAGAGATAGTTTAATATCTCATTAAATCGTCCCGCAGATGAAACACTATATTCTATAATATGTAGATAAATAAACATAGTGTACACGACGTCGTTTCTAAGAGACAGTAGGTTTAGGTAGATGGTAGATTACTCGCCCCTAGATGAGACTGCTTCTTCGTGAGGTAGTCTTCGTCATCTCTTTCGGTCTAAGTTTTCCCAGTCGGATTGCGTCTCTTCTTTTTGTTTACAAAACTCAAGATGGATCTTTGTTTTTAAGGGAATTGAGGGACATACAGAGCGTGACCCATAGCCTTCTTAAAACGATTTTCATGATAAATCTCTGGAGCTATAATTATGCAATTCTTAAAACTGGAGACTTACTGCATCGTTATCAATAGTTTGAAGGTTTCCCGCAAATAAAACAAAAACTATCTGATTGAGTTATGCAGTCGCGTTAATAAGAGTAAATAAATGAGTATAAACAAATTAAAAAGAGGTTGCGAGGAAATAAAAGCTTTAACGGAGTGTTAATTACTGAAAAACGTTTTCATTTTACAACGGGCTATGGGTCTAGTAGATAGTAAAGTTTTTGTTACAGATAAGATGCTCAATTTTTGCATTATAAGTTGAAAAAGTAAACGCAGAAAAATAAAAGTTTTAAAAATGTACTATTTACTATGAGCTAGGCAATCATTCAACATCAGTACAGTATAAAGATGTATACGGGATAGAGAGTACGTAACGAATTCAAATCGCGTTCCATTACTTTTACACTAATCTAAGCACGATACGTTGAACATCGAATTAATAACTAAAAAAATTCTTTAAATATCGTATAAGTTTGCCATGATCGTACATATACTGCTGTGCAATCCAAATAAATTCGAGCCAACGGATACACAGCGATGATTTGATAGCTCGGTATATATTTTGAGTGTTTAGTCAAGGTAACTCTAATGCATCCCGAGGAATTGGATACACGAAAAGCTGAAGCTTCGCGTGGATTTATATAAAACTGTCGACCCGATCAGTATTGCACACAAAAATCCTTTAGTCGTCGGAATCGAAGAAAAGACAGGAAAAAACGATTTCATGGTCCACTCGCCGTGAAGATACGTCGCATCGGGGAGCGAGAGGAAAAAAAACTGAAAGAAAGGTTCGTTCTGGGTGATTCGCAGAAGTATTCCCGCTTTTCTCTCTCTTTTGCTCGCTCGTTGTTACATTGGGTCATGAGGAAGAGTGGAGGTGGGGGGCAAGAAGAAAAATGCACTAAAGGTTATTTCAGTTTCAATGGACTTAAAAAAACTACTACCTTTTACATTTTGCAGTGCTTTGTGCGTCATATGGAGTTGGCTCATTGTGTAACATTGTTGAGCTTCCATTGGCCACGAGGCAATGGAAAAGTCACGCGCGCGACTGTCCGGATGCAATTGAATAAGTTTTCCAGTGCATTTTCACCGTGATGACGGGAAGGAAGGGTTGGGAGGGAGGGGGAGCTAGAGAGATCCTATTGATTTTTTCTGCCAAATGTAGCGTGTAATCGGGATAATGCAGCGAAAATACAAAGAGAGAATGGAAAAAAAATAGGGCCGAGATGATCATTGACTGTACACAGAAGATTGAAATAGACCCGATTCCTTGGAGGATCTCATTTTGCCGATACTCGTAAAGGAATTGCAATTAGTTTAAATGGGAAGAGCATGAGAATGAGTATGGGAAAAAAATTTAAAAGAAAGAGCGAGGTGAATTTGTCGGATGGGATATAGTGAACGAACAAAATGCTTACTTTATAGTTTTCACGGTGAAAGTTTTATTCTTCTCTGCAGAAATTATTGACAAGTAAACTATTTAATTATTTTACAACAAACTCTAGTAACGATAAGAGGATGCAATTATGCTAGTAGTTGACGATCTGAATCCTAAGCATTCCATAACGATCCATAACGATGATGTATTTAAAGTTAAAAAAATTAGTTAATGCTATGACTTCAAATTCTATAGGTATTACGTTTTAAAGGAGTCTAACCAGTAATAGTAATGAAAAGTCGTATCCAGTTCAATATGAGTGAATCGACTGTGTATTAAACTTGCTCAATAAAAGTAACAAACTCAACAAAGCATAGATAACTGAAGAAAAATTAACTTACGAAAAAAAGTTATAATATTAATCATACAAATAACAGTTACTTTATTGAGTATCGCAATTAAAAAAGTACAAATTAGCACCAATCAATTGAAATGAATTGTCTCAACATGTGGCAGTGTCATTAAAAATAACGATCGAATAAAAACGAAATTGTTTTATGAGTACTATAACAGTGCATGCATAATTACCGATACATAAGGATAATAACAATGTGATGCATATGAGGAATTGTTGTATTAAACTGGATACGTACTACTACTGCTACGGCTCAAGATTACCGTTCAACAAGAGCGAGAATTATAATGTACGTGAAATCTGACGTGTTAACGTAATACTTTGGGGTTAAGGCTTACCGGTACAGCCCCCGTTGGGGCTTACGGACACTCGGCCCACCCTTGGTCCCACTGCGCGGTACACGACCGCTCCTATCCCAACACAGATTATCAATCTTTCATACATTATCTCACAAAATGGCACGCGTTATTATTATATCTAATGTCATTTGTATAACGCTACATTGGGGGCTCATCAGATTTTATTACTGCATTGATTTTATAAGCTCGTGTCACAGTTTTTATTAGGCAATAAAAAATTTATTCAAATATATAATGAAATATATATAATTAACTGATCATTAATGCAATGCTATAGATTTAGGGAACCAATAAATTATCTTAGTAAACTGTAGAGAAACAATCTCAATAAAAAAACTTATTGCTTCTTAACTTTATCAAATTATAGACGTGACTTATGCTTTTAAAGTATTCCTAATTAGGCTAAAAAAGCTGAGTACTAAACAATTTATAAAAGTCATTTGATTGATAATTCCTATTTTTAATAATATTGCCATTACTATACTGATAAAAATAATTTTAAGCTTATCATTCTTTCGGATTAAATATAAGAAAAATTATATTGTACATTTTTTAAATCACAAGTCAGTGAAGTGTTACCAAGTATTATAATCAAATGGTTAACATCTTAAAGACATCAAATTAAGAGATTTTGTAAAAGAAATATAGATTAATTTCGAATGTTCTAAAATCTCGAGAAGGGTCTTTAAATCATTTGTTAAATAAACTAATAAATGGCTTAGTACTAAGCTAATAATAATGAACATAGATTCTACTCTAATTTACTCAAGTGTATAAGTGAGGGAAAACGGTGTGATGATTGGAGTTAAAGAAGTGGAGAAAAGAACGGACATCGGACGAGGGGTTCTCTTTACTTTCTCTTTTTTTTCGTCTCTTTGGAGCGCGCGATGCCTCATGGCGATTGCATGGCGCAAAACGACATTGTCGAGCCAGCGAAAAATCCATCTGGACGCAAGCCAACCGTTCGCGTTGCGCGCACTAGGGGAGGCAAAGGCCGCATTGTTTATTACGTCCTAAAGTGGCCAGACGATAATAATCCTCCGCGTACCTCTGACTTCATTGCATCTCGCGTTATTAGTCGTCTCGACTCTGCCTCGCTCGATTTTTTTTTCCTAGCCTACTGTTTAACACTGCGTTCGGTATAAAAGCTTCCCGCTATATCGTCCATTCAGAAAAGCAAACTATTCGTACTTTTAGAAGCAGATAGCTGTCATTTACTTTTGCGATAAACAGACATAAGAATATTTACATTAAGTAGTGATAATTTTATTCCGTCAGACGCGTTAATTGTACTAATGTTGTTTATGCCATGCTCATATAGTACGTACTCAATGCCGAATTTAGTATCAATTTTCGACGTAAATGGAAATAATAAATGTTGATTTCGATTGAATTGTCGTAAGAAAAGAGGTTAATCTCCGTAAAAAGGAGCTACAGATTTGAGCAAAGAAATCATTCATCGCCATCATGGTTATTCTGTTTTGTTGCGTGATATCTTTTATTCATTACAGACATTCAGTTATTTATAATTCTTAAAATCGATAATCGGTATAGAGTCTCAGCGATTTTTATTACATTGCGTTCATAGTACGAACGTACGTAGCTTGATAACTTATGTGATATTTCGCGACTTGATTCTTTTTTTTATCCACTTTTTCTTTTAATTTATATGTACGAAGGACTTACAATGAGTGGCGACGAATCGTTTTACAAAACTTTCGCGCCTGCAGGATCACTTTTGTCATTAACTTTTTTTTTTTCGTAGTCTCGTGTAAAACTCTTTTCATTTTTTACAGTTTCGGTAGCCTCGACCGATTGAATCAACGATTCTTACGCGCACAAAACAATCAAATTAATATTTAAGAGAAAGGACAACTGTAGCTTGGATTTCCTGTTTATAACAGTATCTGCACACGTTTTATCATTGAAATTGAGGTAATATAAGGGGAAAAAAAAACCTAAAGTAAATTACGCTGCTGGTCGTGTACGTCGATCGGTTCGAGCCTACCGAAGACTCGATAATTATAATTAGACCCGCACGCAATCACAGCGATATAACAACAATCTTATGAATAGCAACAATTCGACCATAGCTCGATGGCGTCAACTTCATCGCGATTGAAGTTTTTCATCTGAATCCTTCATTTTACTAAAGGCAAAGCTTATCAATTTGAAGATAATAATTAGCATGATAATTTGTTTCAGTGAGATTTGCAGAAATTTTTTAGCGAATAAAACGAACAATTTTCAAATCCGAGTCGAAAGTAAGTAAGGAGCAATGAAGATAACGCGAACGAACTATAGGTGCGCATAAAAATATTATAATATCGTCAAGCATCGCATATAATAACAAATTGAAGCTCAGGACAGATGGCTTCTCCTCATTTGATTTTTTTTCCCCATTTTCCACAAACTCATTCGGCGTTCCCCTCCCTTCTTTCTCGTTCCTAATTCCCTATCCTAAAGTTTTGTTTTCCCTTTTCCTCATCGTCGCCTCTTTATTCTCGCAAACAATCGACAAATACAATGCTCGTTGTAAACAAGTAAAAATTATCGTCATCGATTTCGCAATTTTACTCTGCTCTTTAATTAATTTATTATTCGTTAACCCGGACGGACGCGCGTCGTCCTTCTCTCTATCTTTCCCTCAATTCTTTCATTTATTTTACGCATTTGTTCTCCCACCTGTACAGTGACACTTTCGGTAAACGATCTAATTCTCTTTGGCTCTAAAGATCTTAAGCCGTAGTTTCTTTTAGTCTCCTTACATCGCGTTTTGTCGTGTATAATAGTGTAGAAGCGACGAGACGCTTATTAATTATCTGCCTCACTAGTTATTTTACTTTGTCGTTAATTCAAAGGAATCGAATCACAGCTTTCGCGAACCTTTGGTTTCTTAGTGCTCCGAATGTGCCTCGAATAGAAGGGATGATGCGGATATATAATGATAATTAGCTATAATAAATGGTACAACGCGTCGGGAACTCGAGAATTACGATATAGAGCGATAATTGTGAGATTCTAATTAATTATTCAGAAACAAAAGGCGATTTGTGTGAGGGGAGCTGCGGTGAATTAATTAGTTTCATATTTTTTTTTAGTTTCTCCCTCACCGATCGTCCGCCGACGTTTCGCATTGCACGCGCGGTCACGTCGATAACGGAAGCTGAAGTTTCGTTAGAGTTCATAATTGTTTACTTTATTTTTCATCTACGAGGATCGAAATGATTTGATTTCTTATTCTACGATTACCAGTTAGTATTTTTTTTTTCGTGGATAATAAACGCCGAGAGTCATATACTGTTACGCGTCGCTGGCCTGCAAAAGCGCGATAAATCACACACCTAGCGAAATTATATTTTTTTGTTTTTACATATAAATCAAAGAGTTTCGATCGCACTCGTTTATTCACTGCTGTACACATTGTTGTGGGAAAATGTATCGTTTCGATGAAATTCCAGTTCATTGTGACGAGCGATTGATTGGATTTTGGGGGCTTGGTTTGGACGAGAAACGAAAATGGAAAAAAATGCGACAGCCGGAATTTATTGCGCATCTGCAGTTAAATTAAAAAAAGAGAGAGAGCTTGATGCGAACAAAGGTTTTACGGCAAATCCTCTTAATAAAGCGTGAACGAGCTCACAAGCCAGCGACGCCATAGTCAGTGTTCGATCTTTCTGAAACGCTCATATCGTTATTATCTATAGACCTAATACGCTAAATTCTTTCGATTAAAAGGTTTGCTTGATAGCTTATAGAGGTTACATGTATAATACTACGTTAATGCATTTTTTTTCCTTATTCTTTATCTACGAACAACGTCTACGTTAGAAAGTTCCGTGTATTTTAGAGACCGGAGGGTCTGCGAGATCGTAAAGTATAAGGAAATAAAGGAAAACCGACCGGGATTGTAAAAGAAAGTAATGCCTTCAAAGCTGATAAAGAGAAAACGGGAAACATATCCGTAACGAATCAGGATTTCTTAGTAACGAACAGGAAAAAAAATTCTTTGAAGTAGTCTCGGATTTATTTTCAGTTTTTTTCCTTTCCGCGTTGATTCAACCGTTACGTGATATTGATATTTTGTATTTGAAAAAGCTTCTATCCATGTTAGTTTTGTTAAAGCTCGTAAGAGTACATTATAAAATCTACGTAAAAAGTAAGATAAAACAAATATTTTGCAATGTAAAAAATATCTCTTATTTTTATTTTGAAATATAGTTTGTTAAGGAAAGGGATTTGGCAAGAGATTTTATCTCTAATTTTTTTCAACATTTTTAATGTAAACAGAAGATAGAAAATGTCGGTAATTAATTTCCCTCCGCACGAGTCTCTACATACATGGAAGTTCACTATGCTTCATTCTAATCCTTTACATCTAGAGATTATTTGTCGCAGCAGTTTAGTTTCCCCGATAAACAATTATTCGTTTCATTACCATATTTTCTTGCTAGTATTTGGATTATTGAAAAATAATAGAAAACAGTCTTGCAAGGTTTGACCGCGATTTAAGAAAACTTGTACGCATTAAACTTCAATAATAATTAATAATTATTAATTGTGCCGTAATGTATTTCTACTATTGCATATTATATAATATTGGTAGTGTAACCTTTGCAACATTTTTTCAGGTATATTTTTAATCACGCAAATTTTATGTAGTACATCTTGATTAAGTAATAGTCGAAAGAATCTTCGGTAAAAGTATTAGTACTTTTCAATAAGCTTATTATAGTTATCATGCAATAAAGTTAAAATGTACAAGTTTTCTTCGAGAGATTTTTTTACATCATTTGGTTTACTTGACAGATAAATGAATTTGATGCTTTTATCGTTTGCATACGATAGAACTAACGCAGTGTATTCAACACTTGCACAATTTTCATTAATTTCATATCAACTGATAATCTGATATATTTATTTTAAAGCAAAAGTTGTAGGTAAAAGGTTGAATGTAGCGTATTTCCCTCTGTGCTAGAAAAATTGGCAACAACAAACCTATCAATCTCTCTCGCGGTTTAACATATATATATGTTCGGAAATCTTTTAAAATATAGGACTGTGCCAGCCGGACTTTTGTTTCTCTGACTTCGTTTAGTTTTTTTCATTCGGACGTTTGACTTTTTTATTTTTAATAACCATCAAATGAACTAAAAAAATACGTAGTGTACATTTGCACTTTGCGCAATCTTAACAAAGATCAATCGATAAACACATTAAAAAAGATTGTATAAGAGAAAAAAATATATATAAAGAACAACAGTCATCTCCGATAGCGCAAACATTTTCTGTTCGTATCTAGCCTTTGCGCTGTTCTGTCGTTTTCTCTCTCTCTCTCTCTCTCTCTCTCTCTCTCTCTCTCGCTTTCTCTCTCATTCTTTCTCTCTCGTCATTTCTCACTCTCGGTCTCTCTTGTTCTCTGTGCTCTTAATAGTTAATACTTGAAATATTCGCGTCGGTATAGACAAAAATTCGTATTGTTATCCTTTTCTTTTCGATTCTGTTCTCTCGCCGCAACGAATTTTTTGACGTCTCGTTATTCGGTAAATTTGTTGGTTTACCTAATGGAAGGGAGGTAGAGGCAGGCGACGCTTCGCTTGACGAAGGACCACAGAGTTAGCCAGCCATGCGTCTGTGAACATTTTTTCAACTTCCGGTCAAGGTGTCTCTCAGTCGTATTCAATATATTTTTTTTTAAACTGTCGTCTACTTTTCTGCTTTCTTTTTTTAAATCGTGATGCGCTTGAATCTTATTGTTTTTATTTTTAATAAAAGAAGATCTTTTGAATCATAGTGGAATATAAGAAACAATTTGATTAAGCGTGAAAATTTCAATGAGTGAAAGCAGTTTATACGAGAATTGCAAATGAATGTTTTGTACTCTGGTTGAATGTAACTTTTTTCCTGCTGAATGGTTACACAAAATTTTCTGGCACAAATTCAATAGTGCTGAGAAATCCTTTATCGGCTATTGATTCGAATATTTTTATTCTGTATCACTATCGAAAAATTGATAAATTGTTGTTTGCAAAATTCAGACTTTTAGTTATGTAGTAAAATATTTTGATACGTGTAAACCTTTAAATATAAATTCTACTCCATTTTGTTAACTGGAAACGATTGTTTATTCATTATTTGAGATACATGTACAAAGAATTGGGGGGAAAAATCTTCTATTTCAAATAAAAATTAATGTAAAAGAAATTGCAAAAGAATATAATATGTGGTTCAGTATTATCAATTTCGCAAGACAATTTTGTCTTTCATTAGAACTATACAACGGATTAATTTTATAAAAAGCAACTAAAGATTCTATTCAATAATAACGTATAACTTTGTATTTATAATAGATTTTATGCTGGCACATCATTAGCATATACTCTCATTTCCATATTTTAACATGAATTAATAATATTTAAATTAGTTAAGACTCGCATTTTTCCACGCCTAGACATTTTAAGCTTCTTCGTATTAATATCCCGTAGCCACGAGCAATTCTCTTGATCAATTCTTTTTAGATGAATATTTTTTTAGGATCGCATTCACACATGTGTAATCAAGAATCAATTTTGGTACATACACCCGAGACTTTTTACTTGTTTCAGAGCAAGATTTAACACTGCATTTAGATTACTTAAATATTATTAATATATTTTAAAATTATTTAAAGCCTGTAATATTTAATAAATCCACTTATCATTAGATGATGCAATATTGTTGTATTAGAAGTATATTTAAATAGGTAATCGGACGAATAATTCAATGCAAATCACATCAGTAGAGTTATAATAATAAACGCGAAAGCGATGTCGTTTACACCGTATAACAGAATTATAACATACGTTTATCTTTTTTTTTTAGAAAATTCACTCGAACGCGTGTATACGCGCGCTGGCTTTGCACATGTACCGGCTTGCTTTTCGCTTTTCTCGATAAATTCTTAAGTGGCTCGAGGGGGAGAGCCAGGGCAAACAAAACGTCGGCACTTTAAGCCGCTCCTACATAGCGCGCGTGTAGACGTATACGTGCATGCGTGTGTATGTGTGTGCGTGCGTGTGCGTGTGTATGTGTGTGTGTGTGTGTGTGTGTGAGTGTGTGTGTGTGTGTGTACAATATTTACAATGTTCCCTCCGCTTTCCGCGTAATTAACTCGAGAGGCGCCACGCAATGCGCACGAAACAAAAAAAAGGGAGAAAAAGAAAATCGGAAATTCAGCGGAATGAGGAAAAAGGCCAAGTTTTTCTTCAGCTTTTTTTTTCCCAACGACTATCCTACTCGGTTTTTGTTATTTAATTCACGATCGACAAAGTGGGAGGATGAGAAGGACGGAGATAGAGAGAGAGAGAGAGAGAGAGAGAGAGCGAAGCCGCGTAAAACTGATGCCTGGAAGAGTCGAAATCGAGCGAAGTAAACACAAATTAAGCGAGGAACGAATGTACAAATGTATATATAATTGTAGGCCACGCGCGCGGCGCCGCGGTTAAATATCGAACAAATATAGCGTCGGAAAAGGCATAACGAGCCGGAGGCAAATTAATCCGACTAGCTATAGTCGATGCTCCGTTGACTGTGAATCGCTCACGAGCCCGTTGGTGGAAAAAGCGAAAACAAAATAACGGAAAAAAGCCACCGCCGCTGCTGTTGCTGCTGCTGCTGTGCATGGAGCACGGAGTATGCGAAGGCTCGGATAAAATAAAAATAAAAGGAAGTACAAATGAATCGAGAAACGGCCTCTGGCGTATTTTGCGTATACGCGTGTCTATATAGCCCCGACGTTTGCGCACACTATCCCACAATACTCCCAGCTGTTCTATCATTTATTTTCGAGAGTAAAGTGTTTTCACCGAGGCTTGGCCCACGATATTTTTTTTGTTTTCCTTTCTTGGCGCTCATCTGAATTATTATCTTTTGCATAAATATGTATATATATATATATCCTCGATTTTATATGCGCGTTTCACGGTTGTAAGGCTACCGTTTGAAACTCTGTGTTTGCCAGACTTTCAGCTCTTTGAAGTTACGGAACAAAAGTGGTATTTCATTGATATGGATTATTGAATAAAAACGTTTGTATCTATAAAATTGATAGATACTTCGTTTGATTAACCTTTTCAACCTTTCTGAAGCTCTCAAACTAAATCAATCTTAAAATTACAGGATTAAAATTATTAAATAAACTCGAACATTTGGAGTCTATCAACCATTTAAATGCCGAAAAAGAAATCATAACCAATTACTCAATAAATGGCGCTAAATTCAGTACCCAAACAGCTTTTAGGAATATCGCGTCGTCAGAGGGGTCTCGAAGGGCTAAACTCATATATATATTCGCGCACGCAAAGCAAACAGTCTTCCGTACACGTATAGCGCAGACAACGGCCACAGCATGGCTGATCGTGTGGCGTCACAACAAGCCGGCCGCCCCTACGCCCATCCCCAAATCCCTCCCGGTTATCAACCTTCTCTCTCTCTCTCTCTCTCTCTCTCTCTATCCCTCCTGCATCCTCTTCGCGTCTCTTCGTCCGATTTTCTCGCCTGCTTCTCTCACTCGCTCTCCTAGACTGTATATATACGTGCCACAAACGGTAACCGACGATTTATAGCCTCCGCTGTAGCGAGTCTGGGGTGGGCTACATATATAGGGTTTGGAAAGGGTTTGACTATAGCGTTTGGCGCGGCCGAACGGGCAACACGTTACGGTAATCACTGTAAAATATGGCGGTTCCGCCGTTACGCTGCGCGGAACTTCGATCTGTAATATTGAATTTGGCCCGATATATCTATAATATCGCGGCACCGCCCGGAAGTTCGTAAGAATGCTCTCTCGCGCGCGCGGCTCTATTTTCTTCCTCTTCCTTTATTTCTGTTTGGCCAGTAGAATTAATCGCGGCAGTTAGTGCGCTTCTTTCGCCTTACTCTTGCCCAACGACACTTTAAGAATCCAGGATTGCGCAGTTCGGAGGCATTAAAGCCGTTCGCTCGTTCGATTGTAAATTTTAGTTTGTTTGTTTCGTGTTTGTTTTTTTTTTTTTGCGTTGGACGGCTGTAAAAAAGGAACAAAAAACGTACGATGCTCTAACATAAATTGCGTGAAACGGTGTTATGGTGTATACAGTGTGAGAGAAACGACGCGGTGTCGGATTTAGTCACAAAATATCTATAAATTCAGAATTCTTCGGCTTGGAAATAAAACCTTTTGATCGTACGGTTATCGTACTGTCTATAGCTCTGCTTTTATTTTTTCGGATCCACAATGCAATTAAAAGCTCTAAATTTCATCGACTTTTTGCACGCTGCCTTCTCGTTTCTCGCTACGTGAAATCCATCATTTCTCATAACGATGTTTCTCGTAGACGCTTTAAACTGTAAAATTAGGGGAAAAAAGCAGAATAATGACAAAAGGAGAAACAATGCGGAATAATTAATCTCTCTCTTTTTTTCCTCTTAAACACAAATCTCCAGTAGGCCAACGCGCTCGATTCACAATTTCGATTCGTTAAAAAAAAAGGAAAAAATATAAGTAGAATTAATCCTTTAGCTCGTATTTAATACGTATATATATGTACAGTATACATTTGACAGTGAAACGCACACAATGTGCAGACGCGCGCTCTTTCATTTCCTCCACATTTTATATTTTGGTATAATATAGCCCCGAAAATCAAAGTTGGTCCATGCACGAATTACCCTCTCCTTGTAAAATTAATATTTATATATATATATAATGTCGAATCATCGTATTCGCAACGACACTTGCTCGTCCGACGATAATCAAGTAATATTATTGTATGTCTGATCGGTTCCTCTTTCACGCACAAAATCACGCACAAATCATAATATAGTCTTTATATATCGTTTAGCGTGTGAATTTTTCGTGCACAATCGTCATCGGATCGACTCTGCGTTTGTCTGCTTTGTCATCTTTCTCTCTTTCGTTCGTGCGGTGCGACTTTCGTTACGTGGGGCTCATTGTTCGGGAATGATTCTGTACTCTGTCGGATAGCTGTGAAGCGACGTGTCTCCGGTAGTGAGGGGCGGTAGTCCCAAGGCACCTGAAAGTACCACCAAGACCCCCTAAGTCCCTATAATCTTCAAACTTTCTTTTATATTGTTCGTACGCGGAGAAAGATGTTTGTACTGAAAATATCGAATTAACATAGTAATGAAGCACTCGACTCTACTATAACTAAAAAGTCTCTTTAATAAAAAAAATACGGTAAAAAGTACCGCGGGACCGTGAAAGCCTGCCGAGAAAGTTTGATAAATCCTTAACAGGTCGACAAAAATCAGGATAAGTTATAAAACTGATAATCGTCGCACTGAATCACTTTTGAATATTTGAATATTTTGCAAAGAAATTTAATAAAGTCTAGTGTGATGAATTAAAGCTTCCATTTACTGTGTTTCATACAACACGAACTTTCAGTTCACCATTTATCCGCGCACTTTTACCAACTATCATTTTTTTTTGGCCTCTGGATACGAAACGTACAGTATGCAGGCACTTGATAACAAAGTATCTTTCTATTCAATTTTAGAAAACAGCATTTCTGCATTTGCCATTGCATTACACGTTTGTATTTTTCTTTCACAGGTGTGATACGGAAGCTACTGGCAGTAAAAAAAAATATAAACCACTACAAACTACAAAAGTCAACTACACAAAACAATAATAAAATGAGAAGAGAGTGGTAGTGCTCTATTACGGGAAAAGAGAAAAGCGGTGACGCCAGAGAAAATGCGATCTCGCAATACGATATCACCCTCGCCCGTCCACATATATATAGAGAGACCCGGTACTCGCGGTCGAATGAAAAAAAAAAAAAGAAAAAAGAAAAAAGAGAAAACGCCCACAATCGACGGCCTCTCGCGCTCTCATAGGATTCTACCCCCCACATGTATACCCAATCTCCCAAAAGAGCATTTTTGGTTTCGCTTGAACCTGACAGCTCGTCAAATAAATCAAAGCCCCGGTGGACGCGATAAAAATTTACGGGGACGCTCCGAATAAAAAGATCTTTCGTTCCTTTTCGATCTATTTTTTTCGCCACCCAAAAAAAAGCAAAAAAAAACAAAGAAAACAGTCGGAAGAACGTGTTGGGGGGTTTACACAGAGAAAAAAATGGGGGCAAAAAAAAACATGCCGCGTAGATCTACGATCGCGTTGGCGTCGGCGACGGCGGCTCAAGCACAATGTTTTTCGGATGCTGCGCTGGGCAATGGAAAGTACGGTGAATACGGTTTAGTGGTACACAGCCGTATATGAGGACGGCGGCCCGTTCAAATGTCGTTCATTATGGGCCTTCATTTCGCCTCTGTAAAGCGGACCAGCCTCGATTCTGTCGGGGAATTCAATCCCGCGAACACCGGCTTACTACCTGTACACACACCGCGGCCATGCCTCGTGAACCTTTACTTCTCTCTGTCTATTTTTATTTTATTTTCATGTGCGTTACGGAACGCAACGAATCACATAGAATGATGTGTCTGCTGAGTGAGGGATTATATGCTGGGGATAATTAAGATCGGGATGTACATATGCGTGCATTTTGATGGAGAAGCAGAAACGTAATATTACGGCACATGTCAACGGGAATGCTTACAAATTGGATATATGTATATTAAGTGGAATGCTCTAAAGAATTGCAATTCTTTCCCATACCGGAGATTTTAATACAATGGCTGGAGTTTTAATTTGATTTACAGGAAGTCGAGTGTTTATTAAAAAAAAAAATGAAATTGTACGAAGCATCGAAAAAAAGCATTTTAGTTAGTTGTTTCAGTTAAAATGATACATCAATGAAAATTCAAAGTTCTAAGTTTACTTTAATAATTGCAAAACAAATCAGCCTTATTACGTATACAAGGAAATTGAAAGAAAAAAGAAGCGGGGGGAGAGATAAAGAAGACCAGCAGCGACAGACGCAAATGTCCCACAGGGACACTGCGAAAGACGCGCCACTTCCTCCCGCACCTCCTCCGCCGCTTTTTTCTTCTTCTGGATTTGCATTACATAGGTAACGGGAGTATAGCCCAAGCACGGGGATACATACAGTATTTGTATGGGGAAAAAGTGAGCGAGAGCGAGCGTCCGAAAAACATTATGCATTATTTATGAGCCGTCTCGCCGCCTATCCCATCCCCGCCGTCAATCACGCGAGCTCGTCACTTTGCGGAAGGACGAGTATAGTGGAGGGAGCCGCGCGCTACTGCCGTTGCCGCTGCCGCTGCTACTGCTCTTGCTGTAGGCGGGGGAAAAAAGAAAACAAAAGAAAAAGGAGAAGCGAGAAAAAACGAGCCTCAACTCCCAACGGTACTATACGCGGGGTAGGCTCGGATCCCACCCTTTGTCTTCGGTTCGCTGCGCCGCTGCCGAACGGAAATCGAGCAATCGCAATCGGGCATACGTATCACGAGGTCGCAGTTTCTTCTGGCGCTTTGCTGCTGATACTGCTCGCTGCGTTTTGTTATGGTTATATATATAGATAGATAGGTATATCTTGTACACACACACACACACATACGCATATCGACACATGCTGCCGCTCTGCGTGGCCAGTAATTAAATCAGGATATTCTCTATCTCTCTCTCTCTCTCTCTGTCGAAATTTTCTTTTTTCTTTTCTCTCGTTCTCTCTCTTTCTCTCTGTCTCTCTCTGCACCTCATCTGTCTCTGTCTCTCTCTCCTCTAATTCTTTCGTTCCTCGTTTTCCCTCCTTTCGTGTTTTTTTTTTCTGTTGTAACGTTGCCCAAAACACGATATCCTCCCAGCCGCGTGTCCCCCAAACTCTCCGTTTTCAATTTGGCCTGTCGCCATCATTCTTTCAAAGCTTGCGCTCGCGCGGCACCATCGCGATTTCGAGAACTGAGGCCGCCGCGTCCACGTTTATTGTGCAGCAAGCGAATGCGCAAAGTAATCGCTCGAAGGCAAACGAGCCGAATCAAGGAGGAATTATATGAACTAAATGAGAGCAAGACAGATGGAGAGAGAGAGAGAGAGAAAAAGAGAATCGAGAAATGAACAGAGACTTAAAGCGATTGGCAAACAAATGGTGAAAATACAAACAAAATGGAGAGAAAAAGACGTAAAACAAGGGGGTGAAGAGGGGGAAAAAAACAACAAAAAACACACGAGCAGGCACAACTGGGACAAAGGTAGAGAGGTGAATTGGGCATCGGGCTAAAAAGGGGGTGGCGAGCATCGTCGGACTAGATTGGCAAAGCCGCGGAGGAATTATTAGTCCCTCGGCGTGGTAGTGGAGCAGTTAGGACCACCTGCTATTTGTATTTCGTGGAACGAGGGTCGCGACTTTAATAAACTTCACCTCGAGGCTTCTATACTGGGCTGCATCAAAACGAAGAAAAAATATAAGGCGACAACGATTTTACCGCTGCTGTTGCTGCTGCTGCGCGAATCTATACGCGTGTATACGTATTATACTCTATAAATTGAATACGACTTGATGTAATATTGATAAAAAAACGCGAAAAGTTTGGATTTCGCTACTTTCGGGAATAAACCGATCGAATTTCTATATACGAATTGCAAATTTATGTGTATTTCTGCAAACAGAGAGAGTTTTATGGGATTAATTAATAAACACTCGACGAGCGGAAATTTTTATCCTTTGATGTTTTTTTATCTCGAATTCGTATATATTTATATTAATCATTAAATTGCATTAGCTTTTCACGGGAAAAAAAAAGAAAAAAAACATCGGCTCGTGAGCTCCACGGACACGCAGTTTCTCATCCGTAGCTGCTATCGCGATTTATCTCGTTCCCGACCGTATCATAATCTCGGCCGAGCGCAGAACACTTTTTAGCGGCCTCAGCGAAATATCTGTAAAAATTGATGAATAAACGACGTGCGTGTACAGAGCCGCGGCAACTTTTTCCCCGAAAATCTACCCGACGAATCAGCGGGATGAAAAGTAGAAAGAGAGCGATGAAGAAGCTTTATATGCGCGCTACTTTTTTTTCAATACGTCCGTATAACCACGCAGGCATTTTCCATTTTTAACGACGATTACCGTCCCGCGAGCCAACATTCATCCGTATATATGTATGTACGTATTCATCGCGAATACCCCATCTGCCAGCCGTTCGATTTTTTTCCTTTTTTTTTCTTTTTCATTTCGCCCATGAATGTCGAGCCTGCATCGCGCGTATATATGTATCCCAATAGCTCTTGACCCGAAACGTAATTATACTTGGGAAACAAAAGGTCAACCGTTACGGATTCATCAAACTACTCTATATATAGGCCCTTCTTCTCCCCCCACACACGTTGGCTCTCATTTAAGAAACATTTTGCATTAAATGTTAAGTAGACGGTGGTGTGCGTGCGCGCATATATATATATATGCCCCAAGCTGCTTCTGCGTTCGTAAATTTAATAATCTATCGCGCGCTTAGATCGGTCGATATTTCATTTTTCTTTTTCAACCCTCGCCTATATAAAAAGTCGTACACGCGTCTTCTCTATTCGCAGGAAATGAAAGTATACGTGTATTATGTTTATGTACATCGGGCGCGATCCTTGAGAAAAAAAAACTTTGTATATCGAGGCGAAGATATAAGTAACACAAAAAAGTATAATAAAATTAAATGTATGCGTGTGTGTTTAGGTACATTCGACCGGTGCAATTTGAAAAATACGCAAAAGACTTATTTATGTATATATATTTATTCATCATTTATTATTTTATATCTTCATTCTTTAATTCGGCACAACATCATATCGAGCTATTCTGTATATTTATATAAGTATAACTGTTCCCGGCTTGTTGAATGCCGAAAGAAGAATCAGTTTAATTGATTTAATTGGTTTAAAATTCAATTATCATATTTGTTTTATACACAGTAATTAATTATTTATTGGTGTCCACTTTTTAAGACATCGGTGCTTTATCTTGATCCTCAACACTCGTAGCCGTAAGTATTTGTTTCAATCGCCGTCTTTTTTTTTGTACGGTATACCAACAATTTCAATGTATATCGGTTGCATTTATAATTATTTATAATATATTTATATAATCACGCTCGGTCGTATATAATGTATTTATATATTTTAAGCCGCGTTAAAATCGACATATTGTTTGGCGTGACGCGCAGGCCCTTAAATAATACGAGTCCATTTGCGAAGTTCCACTTTCCACAAATCAACTCGCAATATAATTTTGTACAGTTTCCGGCAGTCTCCTCGCTCGGAAACGAAAGCTCTGACCTCAAAAAGGTATTAAACGACTATATATATACGTGCGAGTCTTGTATATATATATATAATTTTTTCAATATGTGTGTATACTTTTTTTCTTGAAAAAGCGACGCTCAAAATCCATAACCTCTCTCTCCGCCATTTTTCGTTTCACCGTCGGGCCACTCTCTCTCTCTCTCTCTCTCTCTCTCTCTCTCTCTCTCTCTCGATTCGCATCGCCTCTCGAAATTTTGCAAAGCCACGGGAGCGCGCGCGCGTGAACTCGTTGACCCAACGCTCAGCTCGTATATGCACACACACGCAGATAGCGGACGCGTCTGCAGCGAGCGAAAAACCGTTGAAAATCGTAAAATATCATCGGCTTCCGTTTATTGCCTCCTCGGCATGTGCACACAGAGAGACTCGAGCGTCGAGGAAAAGCTGAGCTGACGCTCGCGTTGCGCTGCTCACACACGCAGACCGACGTGCACTCGGCTGGTGCGCAATGGCTGCACGGGAGAGAGAGAGAGAGAGAGAGAGAGGGATAAAGAAGCGAGACTGATTAAAGCCTAATTAGCGCACACTGCACGGCCGGGACGAAGTTATAGTGGTGTACTGGTCGCTTTCAGCAGCGCGCTCGCACTGCACTGCTCTGATCCACACTCGCGCGTCCACACGCACATAAATTCACGCACACGCACACACACACACGCACACACACACACACACAGAGAGAGTGTGCGTCCTAAGCTCATCGCCCCCTGATGGCGGGTATGGCGGATGGTGTGTTATTAGCGTCTGCACGATTATTATTAGTAAGTAGCTGCGATAGGTAGCTGCGAGAGTAGTGGCGTGCGCTCATTAATCTCATTAATCTCATCATCGACACTGCTGTCACGATCGTCACAATTGAGTTAGTTCACAGAGGCATGGCGTTGTAGAGGTCCAAATTGGGATGGTAGAAGAGTGCGGTGGGGGTTGCGTGGGCTGGATTGTGATGGCCGGCGGCGGCCGCTGCCGCTGCTGCTGCCGCAGCTGCAGCCGGCACCGCCTGTACGTGGTTCAAGTTAAGGTTGAGGGGCGCGTGGTGGGCGACATGGTGAGCATGGGCTGCCGTATTATGGTGGTTCAGTTGGTTAAGGTGGTTAAGGCTAAGGTGGTTACCTGTCGGATAGGGCAGTCCGAAGCTCGGGTAGCCGGAGTAGCCGCGGCCCGCCGCGTATGCCGCGTACGCCGCTGGGAAACCTGTGAACAGGGCGCAATTTTCTGCATTACAATAAGTATCGAGATCTTGGGGAGGCATTCTACATCTCCATATACCGGGGACAATGTATGTTGTGTTATTCTGTTGTTTAGTTAGCTGTTGCGGTTACAGTGTAATGTGCTGAACTAGGTTTTCTCTTGTGACCTTAAATTAGGTGCAGTTACACGTTATAAATCGATCATCACTCGATTCGAGTCGATTTTCACTATCAACAATGAGTGATAGTGGACTCGAATTGAGATTGGCTTCCTTTTAACTGGCCCACTTGTCATTTCTCATTAACAGGAATAGACAATCAAGTAATCTGCATGATTAATAATTCAAGGCATCAATCGGCAAAAACAACTATAATTTTAATGCTCTAATCTATATTTTTGATTTTAAAATGCTAATTATTAAAGAGTTTCAAGTTTGCGTATGTTTGTATACGTGTATGTCTGGTGTTTTGTAAAATGGATAAGAGATATTGGGTCTAGAAAAAGATTGTTTAACTTACCATCTGGTAATGCGCCCAGGGACCACATAAAATCTATAATAGAAAAAAATAAAAATCGATTAGTAACAAGTATGGTCAAAATATCGTTATATTTTTTTTCGAATGCTCAATAGAATTATTTTATCCTGATCATATAATTTTTATTGTTTCAAAGATCATATATATAACATTGTTCTAATTGGTCCAAATGTTTTTTTATTCATATAAATTTTGTTTATACGACTTATATTGTAGAAAAATTTGTAAACATGAAATATATATATACGAAACAAAGCATTGAAATGATAAATTTTTTCAAACTTATCTTAGAAAAATATTTATTCGATTAAAAAAAATTACCAGTGAAAAAGATTCATGTGGGTTATAAAAGCGTCTAGGTTAGAAAAAATGTGATATCGACAAAACGTAAAACGCAGAATAGAAATGAAAGAATAGTGAAGATAGATAATAAATAGAAGATAGATAGTGATAGATTGAAAGAAAGTAATAAAGAAAAAAAGAAAAAGGCATCCATGAAATTTCATAATTTGACACTAATTTAAAGACCACACAACTAAGACTTCGACTATATCGCTCGACTAACGTATTGACTAATTTCTGTATAAATATATAGGTAACTAAGAACTACGCGCGGCCGATTATATGAAAAATATATCTCTATCTACGACAAAAGAAACCTTCCTATTTTTCTATGGTTATTATAGCCTTTAAGGTATATTAGTTAATTATATAATTACCGGTTAGGTATAATTTTCTATGCTTTCTAAACAGCTTATTAGATATTGACTATGATTGGCAACGTTCCTAATGCCACGTATTTATTATATTACATAATGTTTATGCTTAAAATACAAAAATATTCCAGATAAAACTTTTAGTAACAATATTTTTAGATATTTATTATGTTCAAATTATCAAAGCAGATTGGGTTATATTCTACATTTTATTTCACACACATATTTGAAATTTATAAAAGAGAGAATTTATTAACAATAAAAAAACAATTTGTATTTAGATTTGGAATTTAAGAATTATACATATTAATTTTATATTCAATTCAAAGCATTCCAACGTTTTTCCCCTCCAATAGTATTCGCTTTCTAAATTAGCATTTAAAAACTTTTAAAAACTGTAAAAATCACGACGAACATTCCTCCACATCTCATGTGCAGTAAATTAAGCAAATAAATATGTGCATTTTTAAAAATTTTGACAATATCAAAGTTCTACATCCCTTCAGCGGTAAATTGAATGTTGTCAATAGTCAAAAGATTTCGTTACATTAGGAAAATATGCCAACCTTACTACGACATATACATTATTCGTTTATAATATTGACGATACAATATCGATATAAATAAACACCGACCACAATTCTACACTACTAGCTCATTAACTATTCTATATTATTAGCGCACTGCTCGCGCAGTGCGCGCACGCAAATATTACGAGTATTGAGCATTTATATAAAGTATATTTCTATAATCAATGAGATACACTGATACATATTAATAGTATTAGTGATTCCGTACCTAAGGTTTCTACCGGGCTGGTTTTCGATTACGTCAAGCACACAACGTCAGTTTTTGGTTATTCTCTTTATCCTTTATCTGTATATGAATGCGAATTAAGAGAGCGAATGGAACTGGCAATAAATAAGACTTCATGTTTTGATTCAATTTTTTTCTCGAATAATCATACTTTTATTTACTTTTTTGTTTCCATTTTTCTTAATTTTACTTCAGTGCAAGCTTTTAAATCGTTGCGTAATTTTTGTGAATGCGTGCATCGAGTATTCTATATTTATTTATTTATTTATTTTTTTTTTTTCATAAACAGACTGACGTTTATTATTACTTTCAATAGATACAGATTCATTCAACAAATGCGTCTGCTTCTTTAAAAGCGTCGCTCACAAGAAAGAAAATCGAAACGAACAACAATTGTCACACAGATGTTTGAGTGCTTTACGGCGAACGTAAAAAAACGAACGCGGTGTACAATGATATTAACGAGAAAATATATGTAAACTTTAAGCTGAGCGACAGTTGAAAATCACACGTCGCCATATTTATCTGCGAAATCGCGCAATCTCTCGTACACGTGTCAGCGGCATGTATCATATGCATGTATAGTATAATATCGTGATGTGAGTCTTTTTGTTCGTTCCGTCGGACTTTTCAAAAACTGCGTCGCCACACACTCGCATCCAACTTCTCGCGGAGAATCTCCGGGAGTCCGTGAGACGGTGCGAGCCGAGAAAATCCTTTAAATTTACATAGGTTTTCTTTGTCTATACAATGTTTTCACCCTCTCTCACGTACACATACGCTCTCTCTTTCTCCGTGGCATGTGGAATGGTTGCGCGCGCCCGCGTGTTTATGCGGAATACCGAAGTGTTGCCTGCATATGCAATGGCGCCTCTCTCTCTCTCTCTCTCTCTCTCTCTCTCTCTCTCTCTCCTCTGCAGGCAAATTCATTGGTGCCGTTTCTTCGCTTTAAGTTTCAATCGAGCGAACTTTGAATGTACGCTGCTGTCGGCTGCATTGAATACGCAAATTTTTCTCTGCCAGCGCGCGAATGTGTATATACGCGCGAGAAGAAAGATTTGTCTGGACTCGAGGATTTCACCGTTGAAAAACGATTCGAGTGGTAGATTCGTCTATTCATATAACAATATTGTATTTAAACCGAACGGACGCTTCAATGCTTTAATAGTAAAAAGATACTAAAATATGAATCTTTCGTTTCTTCGAATAGTATGAGTTAAAAGAAAACTTTCCGAGAAATTGAAATTTCTTCAAATATAAAATGAATCGAGTTTTCGTAATTATGAGTTCAGGCAAACTTTTTCTTCGCGGTACACACAAACGCGAGGATGTGCACGAAAATTGCCAAAACTTCTCTCTTTCCAGCTATATAAAAAGTTCCAATATTTAGTCCAGAAATAAAATGCACTGCGCTTGTGCATGCAGACCGAGCGACGGGCGTGCGCCACATTCCACAAGTTTAATTGTCTCTCAGCTCACGCGTACCAAATCAAAATCCGGCCCAAGTTTTCTAAAGCTTGTAAAATTATACAGAGTTAAGAAACAAGGAAAAAAACCTCATGGTTAAGTTCTACTTACGAAACTGACAGTGTTGCGCCTCTCGGGCAAAGTACGTACTTTTTTCTAGGACACACGTCTCACGCATTAATATTAAGATATGATGCTATATAGCTTAGAAGTGTTAAATACTATGACAAGTAATTAAGGTGGACAGGTATTATAGGTATAAATAAGGTGTACGTATAGATATATGTATTTAGTCTATACTTTTCAAAGGTATAATAATAATAATGATAATAATAATAATAATAATAATAATACGTATATATAACTATGTAACGTAGATTTTTAAGTAATAGGTATATATATATATATAAATATGTAGGTTCTGATACAGCCGCTCCTTTATGCATTCCCTCTGGAAGAATTAGAACGCACCAATGCAATCTCGAATCCGCACTCGCGGAACAAGAACAATATAAAAATGGCCGAAAGAAAAGGTGCTCGCTTGCAACGTACTCGAAATAAATTAAAATCCAAAGGTCCTCCCTCGCGGGTGAAAATCGAATTAGAGCAACCAGGAATCTCGCAAAACTTTCAACAGATCCTCGCTCTAATGAGGTTTACTGATTACCCGGTCGTTTGCTAAAATAAAGGACAAAAAAGGAACAAGCTAGAAAGAGATCAAACAGCGAAGTAGAAGAGGAAGAATGCAGGGGATGGGGGTGGGTAGAGAGAGAGAGAGAGAGAGAGAGAGAGAGTGAGTAGGAGAGAGTACGACTACTCGAGCGGTATTTACCTCGCAAACGAGGCACTCTTCCAAATCACTTAGTCGTCGACTGGATTAATCAAGAAAATACGGAGAAAGAAAATAATGTCCCGGAAACTGACGAAGCCGAGCGAGCACCGCACTTTTCTTTTGACCCTGTGCTGCTGCAGCAGCGGTGGCAGCAGTTCTCCCTCTCTTACTCCTCTCTCTTTTTGCGCGACTACGGGTTTCCGGGAGTCCGCGAGAAAAAGAGAGTAACAGGCGAGCCACGAAAGAAATTTAATCGCGATAAGCGCTCGTTTTTGACACTCTCCCGCGAGAGATATGCTACCATCGCCACTGCTACTGCCGTTGGTCTTTCTTGCCAACTCGCTTCTTTTCTTACCGCGTTATATGTATATGTAAGCGTGCGTTTCTTCCAGCCGAGAAATACCTAAGACATATTTCTAAAGCTAACGGCATTTATATTAAACGACTCTCCTCAAGATCTATGTTTTTACTCTCTAAAAATCTCAATGATATTTAGGAACGTATTACTTATTACGCAAATAAATTAGATTCTCGTCTAACTAAATGGATCCTAGATCGCCTAGATCTGTCGATAATACATAATTTAAGACTAATTTTGTTTGTGTCACCGTTTTTTTACACTCAGAGAAATTGACATATCTGTTTGCGTTACCTATGGTACTGAAAATGTGTTCTAAATACATAGTTTAAATAGCTATATTTTCAGTAGAAAGTGATTATCGACTTTTTTTCTCTCTTATTTGCTCTTTGTGTTTACTTCATATTTTTAACAAATAAAAAGATACGCGTTCACTGGGAACAATATCGATATTGGCACACTTTCTTTCGTATCACAAATCGAGAAATATTAATTTCGAAAAAATCGATAGAATCATTTTCTACTAAAAGTCTACAATCTATGAGATACATGTATAATGAAATTTTTCATAATAAATGATAATAGTTACCAATTACGTATTTAAGCCATCTATAATCTGGATTAAATTTATTGATTTTATTTTATTTTGCTACAAGTAAAGTGGTCAATTCAGCTGCATTACATGGTGTCTTTTTAGCAGGTATTTTACTTGTTCAAAATAAATAAATTGTTCTCTGAGCGTATAGTGTATTTGAGAGACTGTTGTACTGGGTGTATTTTGTTGCCGGGACGAAAAAAACAGTTTCTCCCGCTTTTTTGTTGTTCATGTGTGTGTGTATTCGTGTACACATGTGTATATAAATATAAATACCTAACCTAAATATTTCGATGTATATAGAGACTATTACAAAAAACTAGTAATAATATATAATAATGCTGCTTTCATAAAATATATCGATATCAATATATAATATCAAATACTATATCGTTTCATTAGACAGGTATAAAACAGTATTTTGCCGTTATCTAAAACAAATGTCTCTTCTTCTTTATATATAGGTACATATATGTATGTATACATTATATAAATAATTATATCAAATCCAAACCTTCTTTAAATATACATATATATAAGAAATTTATGCGTATATACATGTACGTATACGTGTATATAATATACATATATTATATATAGATGCAATACATATATGTATTCCCATGGCTTTGTATATACTTTAATTGTGTATGTATATTAGAATACTGTTATCCGTTAATCCTTTATTTCCACTTTTGGCATTATGAAATTTCATGAAGTTATATATTCATACAATACTAGCGAAAATATCTCAAAAGGCGTGGCGTACAAGAAGTACATCTCCGTGCCACCTCTCACCACCCTCACACCTCGAGTTTCGCCTTTGCAGCTACTGCCGCTGCCGGTGCCGCTGCCGCTGCTCGCCTCCATATTGCTTTCGCACTCGCGCACAAATACTTTCTTGTGCGCGCGCAAAGAGAAAACGCGAGCTCTCTACTTTCCTTTTTCCGACGTTTTTCTCGTCGCCATTCGTCACCGCCACCCCTCTCGAGACTGTTTCTCTCTCTTCGCCCAAGCATGTGTGTGTGCGTGCATGTGTGGGCCTCTGTTTTCTCCCGACTCGTATCTGTGAGTGGGTGTGCGTGTATGCGGTTCGGTATATGTGTGCGGCTTCTTGTGAAAAAATCTAATGGTACGTTCGCAGTGACTTGGCAATGAAAATTGATAGCGGAACTTGAAGGTATAAACGTCGATGCTTTAAAATTTGCGGAATTAGTTCGACATTTTCTTTATTACTACGTTCACATTCATTGTTTAAATAGTAATTGAAAAGAATTACTCGAATTTGTCTCAAAGTATACATATAATATTTGAAACGATAACTTATTTTGAATTTGACTTTCAGATTATAAATTAAAAATAGTTTTTATATAATTATACTATTATAATATAAGTGACGTATTCATGATACACAGTCAAAATATATGTAAACTGAAGAAATAATCCCTTCGTACCGTCCATTATAAATTTTCATTATGCATAATCACGAATGCATTGTTAATTTATTACGCAAGTTTACGTTTGCGCCGACGTGAGTGTTTGTATGTTCGAGGCCAGATGCAAACAAAAAAGAAAGGCAGAAGAGAAAAGGGGTGAAGAGAAGTTCAGAGAAGAAGAAATGAATCACAGCGCAAGGTTACGCGCGCGGGAGCCTATTTGGAATGTATGCGCATATTATATGCGTCTTTTTGCCGCGCGCGCGCGTCGCGTGAGTATCAACGCAGAATCTTGGCTCTAGTGCCAGGACGAAAAATGAGCTTTCTCTCTCTTGCTCGGTCTCGCGTGCGCGCGCGGGCGCGACAATGAAAATGTCTGCGTATACATTTCCGCGTGTGCCAATCTGTCGCGATATCGCACTCAGTTATACATTTATACGTTAGCCGACCGAATTTTCGCAGAGGAAATTTCAATGCAATTTTTATAAAAATATATAGAACGCAAGGGGCATAATCCCGTCTACTTTGGCTCTACGAAAAGACTAGATAAGTTCTCTTGTTGGCAAAATTAGTACTTCTTTTTGCTCGACTAAACTCTATGGCTTCTTTTTCTTTTCTTCGTTTCAATGGCGAATGAAGTAAGTAGTTTCACGACGCTAAGCTAACCTATAAATAATTCTAATATCGATTTCATCAACTTTGCTATAACTACTTATGGAGAATTGTCGATGTTGCGGCCCCTTTGGTTTGATACTTGGGGCAACAATTTATGAAAGTGCTTTTGATTTAGAATATATAATACTGGTTGTACAAGTTTCGATTTAAATATTTTCACTTGAAAACACTCTAAGAATGCTTTAATACTCGTTGGTTATCTTTTTCTTTTTAAGAAGAAACGTTAAACTCATAGAAAGAAAAATTTCATATTAATAATTGTCTATACAACTATATACTCCGACTGTACTCCTTTTACTTTTAAATTTACTTTTGAACTTTGACTCTCAGAACTTTGCTTCATTGAACACTTTATTATTGTCCCACTACTTCGCGAATCTAACCACTAGGAATTTACTACCAGTCTTTCTTGATGTGTCTGTTTTCGCGCGATTTGTTTTTTTTTCGACTAATTGTCTCGACTAACTATCAAAAATGAGGCCCCATTGGTAACTATTTTACTAAACTAATCACTTTTTAAAACTACGTACGCATCTATCTAAGATTTGATATGGCTATTCTTTCATTAGTTTCTCTCTCTTTTTTTTTCTAAATTCTGTAACTACGATCACAGTGTTCCTGAACTGAGTATGTCGAGCAGTCTTCTTTTTAGAACATGATTTTAAATACTTTTTCAAATCCAATTCCAAGATAAATAGTTAACTACGATATGATTGCACTTTTCGATATGTCAATTAGTTTGTCGTCATGATTTGTAGTATTGATTTTCAGACGCTTCCCAATATATAGAGTTGACTAGTTATTTTACTAAAGTATTTAACTGCATAAATTAAGATTTCTCTGTTTTAGACGAAAGTCATTTTTGGCACATTATTCACTAAAGAATAGTCATTTAATAATATCTACAGATCATCAGTTGCGATGTCTCACTATTTTTACTACGTGGCACATTTTTAGTAAATCACAAGAAATTGAGTCGTTGTAGAAAAATTGTTTACAAGGCTGTTGAAAAATGAGTACTGATTCCTAATTCATTTCCCCACTTATATTTTCGATAAGTATTCTGAAAACCGTTAATCTTTATAACGTCTGTCGTAAAAATGTGAAATAACTAAAATAAAAAGTATCGTTTTTCAACCAGTATACAGCATCGTTTTTTTTATATTTTTAAATCGATTTTAAGTTATTGTAGAAGGAGACTAGAAGTAAATATTAAGCTAATAAGTACTTATGCAGCATTAAGTATATTATATAACATTTGTAAATATACTAAAAATCTGTGAATGATTAATGTGATGATTCATTCAATATAAAATTGCTCTTCATTTCATTCACAATTTAAATAAATTCATTTTTAGTAAATTTTAAATGATTTAAAATACCTCAGAAATTAAACAAGGGTTAGTGTGTACGAGTTAGATTATTGCTTGGCGAAATTGAAAACCCCGAAGAGCAAATATTCACCCTACTAATCTTAATCCACAACGTATTAACAATAATTTACGAGACTGACTATTGCAAGACATTATTTCTAAGTAGAACATACAAGAATGATCGTGAGTGAAGTCGTATATTCTGTTATAATAATAAAAAGGATTCATTAACCGGTGGCTAAATAACATTAGATCATGAGCTGCCAAGAAAAGATAAATTTTCGATCCTTCTTCACGACCAACATTCTTCAGTCTTAGCAAATAGTCGGACGCATAAATTGAGAGTTTGAAATAGACAACAGAAGCAATTAAGCATATAATCGGAAGGACTTTGACCGAAACCTCCCGGCGAAGAAAGCAAAGCTACTGGGCCCATTTACTGGGGCCTCGACAGTGGCGTCAGAATAGTCGTCGGTCATAGACCGATTGTGTGGCCCAGCGGATGGTACACAGTGCCCATGTCGAGGCCCTGGACGCCCAGCAGGTCGCTCATGGAGTAGCTCAAGGTGGCGGCCCTGGAGGCGGCGGCGGCGGCCGCTGCCCCCGGGTGGGGCCTGTAGGCAGCGGCAGCCGCGGCGGCGGCCAGGGCCCGCTTGACGTCGTAGACCGCCTGGGCCGCCGCGGCCGTCGGGGCGTTGGCTGCGGCCGCTGCCGCGGCGGCGGCGTACTGGTAGCTCGCGGCAGCGGCGGCGGCGGCGCTGGCTGAGGTGGCGGGCGACGGTTGGGTGGTGCTGACGAGGGTGGGGGCGAGCAGCGCGTGGGCATGGTGATGGTGGTGGGGGGTCGTGGCGGCTGCGGCGGCCGCGGCGGCGTGAGCTGCAGCCGCCGCCGCCGCCGCGTTCTGGGGCAGGGGGTACGGCGCGTAGCGGTAGGTCGCGGCGGCGCTGGCTGCGGGGGGCTGGGCGACCATCACCAACTCACCGTAAGCACCTCGGCCGGCTGCCCGCGTCTTCGCCAGGTTTGCTGGTAGCATCACCTCCTTCGGCTGCGCCTTCTTGCACTCAACCTGAAACAGGGTAAAGTACCATTGGATTTTGTTTTTGTTTTGAGGGTGGGTCGCTTAACGACTGAGAAAGGATTTACTGTTTAATTCTTTTGACTTATAGAGTATCTGCTACTGCGGTGTTTTATTGTCAAGAAAAATCTTTAAAATTCACACCATTAGGAAGAGTGTAGAAAAATTGCTGCTTTTTTAGCTAGTAGCGAAAATTGATAAAAGGGGAATCTCGAAGCCTACACTTTAATTTGGCATCGAGTGGGAATTGTGATCGGTCACTCGTTTGAAATGAAAAAGGACTTTGTGTAAAGTAGAGTCATTTTTTTCTTAAAACGAGTGAAAGCACGAACTTTTTACTCAGAGATAAATTAGAGGGTAAGTAGATGCATGTCAAATACTGTGAGACATCAATTTCAATGGAACTTTTATTGCATCTTTTTAGTTTTCTATAGACTTTTACTTAAATTCCATTATATTTTTGAGCTCTTATAAGTAATGGCATAAGTCTTATCGCGATTTTTTTATTACAAGCTCATTATGTTCTTCCTTAGAATTTCCTTAGCAGATACCATTATTAAGATTGAACTTCAAGCGATATATTTTGTTGAATTAACTAACATGTAATCTGAATAATTAATAAGCCTTATAAATTCTTTTTCAACATTTTATTTTAATGCAGCCTATTACCAATTAATTTTAAAATTTAATTGCAAGAAATTCAGTTGGAAATGAGAATCTCAATATTAAATGAACCGCCTTGGTTAATAATGAAAACTAATAGAATTCCAATAAATCATCAATTTAGTGAAAAGAACTCGTGGAATATACTCGAGCCATTGAATCAGAATCCGAGCTGAGAATACGCGCGTAATAGAAAAGCAAAGGAAATTCGAAGTCGCGTTCCTTCACAATGTATACGGGCATACTAGCAAACACGGCGCTTCTACAGTTTTGGCTCCATAGTTTACTGAATCGCATCGAAAGCACTTTAGTAGTAGCGATTGCGGGGCAGAGGAGAACCGTCGGCGTCGCCTCTTGTGTGTATCCCGACGCGCCCACATACATACATCCCAGACGTTACGACCTGTATGCCAAATACAAATAGCCCCTGATAAGTGTTCAGCTGTTCGTATATGCGCAAGTGTGTCTATGTGTGCGCGTGGGCGCGAATGTGTCGGTATGCGTGTGTGTGTGCAGCGATGGCTCCACGCTCAATTATACGGGAAATTAATTCTGACCGTCGAGTCGATTCGCGACCGTGGTAGAAGAAGGACAAACGCCATAGAAATTTTAACAGAGCTGGGCACACACACGTAAAGACGGATACAGAAATGCATAGTCGTATAGATCCGAGGATGAAGAGGCGCATACACTCACCATTTTGTTGTTGATCTCGTGGAAATGGATTTCACACACTTTGTCGACGACGTCTTCGCTTTGAAACGTGACGAAGCCGAAACCTGAAACAAAAGAGAGAGGCGAGGTTTGAGTTGGAAAATCGATTCAATGCGGGATAGAGAGAGCGGGGCTCGTTAGTGGTCAAGAAAACGGGGGAACAATGCTCGACTAATAATACACGTAATCAGTGAGTAAATTTGGATTGCCAAGTTCTATGGCCGTATTGACTTTGCCGATTGTTTTTCCAAGCGTCGCGGCAACGGCGAAGGAGACGTATAGTTTATTAATGCGTATAGCTGTGGTTGCGAGGCAAACTTCCATTTCAATCGAATGCACTAAGAAATTCAATTAAAAATTTCTGAACGATCGGTGCATTTGCGCAGCTCTTTGTGGTTTTGTACAAGTATTTGAATGTGTTTAATATTCTGATAGTATATTTGATAGTCAAGGAGATGATACGCCCGTGTCAATTACGAAAATTTCGTAAGTTCAATAAACTGTATAAGTCCATCTATAGGAACATAAAGTCATTCTCTTTGTTGAAAATATAATGAAATCTTTGTATTTGCAAGATAATTTGATTAAACAATCAATAAACGTGAATTAAAGAAGTATTAAGTGTTTCCATTTTACAATACATTGAAAATCACAATTATGCATAACCTCTCTGCTCGAAGAAAGTACGAGGCTACAAAAAAAAGTACAGCATTAAACTTGAGCGTTGAACTTAAGGCAGTACTAAAAGAACTGCTATAGCACACAGCAGCTTTGTAAGTTAAAAATTCTAAACAGCAGTTTCATACTCGAGGAAAGTGTTCGCACCGCAGATAATTATTAATACAGTCCCGTAACACTTTGTCGCTCAAGTCATTAAAAGGCAGCAGCAGCAGCCGCGACGAGCGCACGCGCGCGCACACTCGCATAAAAGCTTCTTCCGGCGCGAGCGCAGCGCAGCGACAGCTCGTATAAGACGCTCCCCTCGCTGCTGCTGGGCCGGACGCGCAACTCAATCAAGCATCATGAGTTATTAAAAACTCGCAATCGCTTTTGCCGCGGGACGATTTTAATCTCATATTCGCGCGACGGCCTGGCAGCCGGCACCGCGGCTGTTACCCTCGTAATTCAGCGCTCCCGCGGCCGCACTCTAGCCCCCCGGAGTTATCTAGCTCGCGGGAGTTATGAATCCAGAGGTGCACGATGACGCCTAAGATAGTGTGCGGGGCTAGCGGAGTTATAGTGCCGGTGCGTTGAGGTTGCCAGAGAGATGGGGACGAACAACGGTATATATATAGCAGCCAGGAGCGCGCGCTCGCGCGCATGTCGTAATTAAGTGCGCCGACCGGAGGAACCTGGCGCTGTGCGCTTGCATAACTGCCTCTCTCTCTCTCTCTCTCTGTCTCTCCCGCTCTCTGTACAGAGTCTCCTGAGAGCGGGTGGTGGAGCGAGGCCTTTTTTTGCGCGCGAGTCTCCAGCTGGAGATAAACGCGCCGGGATTTAAATATTGCGCGTTTTAGGACATTTTTCAAACCGCCTGTGTGTGCGTGTGTGAGTGTGTTTGCGAGCCGCGCGCAACCTGTACTAGTTGACCTACAATTTTCTTTTCTGCTGCGGCGAGAAAAAAGGCTTCCGCTTAGTCTCGCGAATCGTAAATACGAGTGCCGGAGGGTAAGATTATTTCGAGAATTTGTAGCGCGATCGAATTTAAGCAAGCGAGTCGTCGAATAAAAACGCCTTCTCTTATTATACAGATTAGAGAGATCCATTTTTCACGTAGTAACTGGATGGATTCGATTATCTGTCGAGCGCTAAAAATCTACCGATAATATACTCTCTTGCATTATGAACCATTCAATTTACGAATAAATATTAATTGGGCGAATCGATATGCAAGCACTTTGGAATATGTCTGCGAATTTAAAATCCCAGAGATGGATCGGAATGTAATTGGATTTGATGGTCATAACGCGGTTAAAGTTTAAATGGTCGTATATTCGGCGGCACAATGGTAACCCATTAAAACTCGATCCCCGCTTTAAATATCAATAGCGCTCTCTATGTTTACAAATAATTTTCGAAGCGCGAGCTGGCGCTCGTAGCGGCGGCAACTCTCGCTTCTCGGTGCGGGCGCGCCTGAATTGAAGCTGGGTGTATAGACGCGCGGGGTATATAGAAGATGCTCCGACACCGGTGTAACATCAAACTAGTTACCGTGCAGCGCTCTATTAAACGTGTGCTCAGGCGGCCCTGCAGGGCTTTTCCTTAACTGTCTGCCTCTCTCTCTCTCTCTCTCTCTTTCTCTCTCTTTCACTCTCTCACTCTCTCTCTCTCTCTAGTACTTAAACATTATGGTGAATTTCGCTTCTCTTATGTATATACAGCCACTGCAGCGGGTCGTTGTCTCCCTGGTCAATATTAATTTTTACGAGATGGTCCGTTAAAGGCGGCTCGCGGCATTGTGCCTTCTACATTAAGCGTTTCGTTTACGTCGACTGCGCCGGATTTAATGAAGCAATATTAAATTTAATAATATTTGTCATTCCGAAATTAAACTCGATAGAATGATGACGGCTAACGGTGGTTAAGTTTAATCAAATGGTAAATACGCCTTGTAAATTAGGTCATACTTCCTCTTTATACTTATATTTATCACAATACATTCGTTTAATTAATTATGGGCTGTTTGATCGAGTTTAGTAGAGAATATATGTATAATTCAACGCTCATAAAATGTGATACTCAGTAGTAATATATGTATACAGTCAGCCGTACGTGAGAATTTAAACTAAATAGGGATTATAGTTAATTCTCAGATTGAAAGATAATTAATTTGTTAAAGAATAAAAGAAATGCTACAGAGGCAGAATCGTATTATTTCAAAATTTATTGACTTCCTTATGATAAAAGTAAAAGATATATACGTAGATAATCCAAATATAAAAGGGACTTAATTTATAGGATTTTTCATTCTAGCCTAGCTCTGCTTCACACAGCGTTGAGTTATCAAATCCAAATCACAGTTTTTTTTAAAGGGTAAAAGAGTTACAACCGTTAACGTAAATCGCGAAATAAACCAAGCTGACGAATCCCGCTAAATATCCCAACGCAGCTGAATCAGGCGCTTCCCGCGATACACCGATGTTAAGCTCTCTCGGCGTCGTTTCGCGTTCGCTCGTGAATCCCCGTCTTCATCCTCTCCCTCTTTTTCCCCCCTAGCATATAGCGAACTTATGCGCATTTCGCGGAAAATTTATCGCGCGCAACGCATCAGAGCTCGCCAGCGACGACGAGCTAACGTTTTAGCGAGGAGGAGGGAGGGAAGGACTTTTCGGGGGCAAATGACGCATGTAGAAATATAGCGATACATCGGGCGGAATTAATGCGCTCCGTCTCTCCGGGCAACGCGCGCGCGTCGCCGCCGCCACCGCCGCACGACGGACCATACAAATTACATCTGCCCCGGACGCAAATGATATTCCGATTTCCTAGCGCTGCCGCTACTGCTACTGCTGCTGCTGCCGCTGTCGCTGCCGGTAGTTTCGAGCGCCCCGACAAAATATATCGCGCGGCCAGCCGTCGCGAGAGATGTTTTGTCACGCTAACGATCCCCGCTCGCTCGCTCGGTTCTATACACGCGACACTCGCTCGACTGATTTCCGATTAATATGCAGCCAGTCAAATAGACTCGTTTTTTAACGAAATTTACTTGATTTCCTTTCGTTTGCGTTGATTAATTATTTTGTTATTAGAGTTGGAGAATTATTAGTATAGAATATTGAGTGAATTGGTTCTACGAAGACTTAATGATATTCTATGTTCACTTTATGTAATATCTTTCTATTAAGTAAAAACTATATACCTATTTTACAATATCGCATTCTTAAAAGTGCACTTTGACAAAAATTCGATACAAGGCAAGCGATAAAAATTCATCCACGCCATTTTAATAATTTCCGATCAATTAATTCCCTATTAACGTCTGCCCATTCATTTAAAAAGTCCAATAAACTTGAGATCAGCCGTGAGCGAGGGAGCTCGGGGCGCCCGCAAAACGAGTCGCGTAAATTTCCGGAGAACGCCGCTAAGGGATTCTAGCGCACCTAAGGAAAAATTGGATAAAACTGCAAGGGGGAAAGAAAAAGCGCTCGAAGTATATTACCATCATCGCGCAAGACTCGGGAGGGGATCTTAATAAATTTCACGAGCTCGCGCGTGTATAGTCCTCGGCCCATTCGAATTTTCATAAGAGAATATACATATATACTACACACACCCCAAGACACATAGACGCACACTCGCTTTCGCATCGTACGTTACACCGCTCGACCGTTACCGATCGTTCGACTAAGGGGCGTTATTTTTACACCGCGAGCCAGTGATGGTGTGTATGTATGTATATATATACACGTCCTAGGCGACAAAGAAGAAAAGTGCGAATTCAGCGTCGTCCATCCCCTTGTCCCTTCTTCCCCCTTCCTTTCTTTTTTTTTTTATATGAACAGATCGCCGGACGGCAGATGTGCTCATTGGCGATAAAGCAAGTACCGAAAATTTCCTTTCTTCGCGCCTTCCTCGAACTCCTTGGTTTCCTGCGTCGGTGCGCGAAGGCTGGTCGCGAGCTCAAACGCTCTCATAAAGGTTTTGAGGAAACGGTTTTTTCAATAACAGCTCGTCCCGTCGAGCGTCCCGACTACGACGATGAAGAGGACGACGCCACCTCGGCTGCCGCTGCTGCTGCTGCTCCGGGGAAAGAAAGGGAGATGGAGAAGTAAGTCATGGGCAGTATAAAAAATAGAATCGCTCTAACTTTGAGATCGCCTTGAAAGCGTACGACGCACATATTGGAGGATGACATTTATTGAGTTTCATTTATAACGTTGGAGTAAGGGATTTTGCAGTCGCTTTGAACGGGAAATTTGATTTATAATTTAAGCGGAAATTCCGTAGGAAGTAAATACGAACAAAAATAGCAGAAACTAAGAAATAGTTTCTTTTTTAAAATGATGGATAAGAAAAATAAAAATTATACTGTAACATTGAATTATAATTATTTAATAAATTAATGTGAAATAAAAGATTTTAATCCGTGTTTAATTAAGTGCAAAATTTATAAACCAGACCTTTCAACTGTTCGATCCAACTCGTAAATAAGTCTATAACAGTAGATCATGTCCGCGTCAGATAAGACAACAAATATTTATAGTTTGACATCGTGACTCTGCGCTATATAGCATTAGGATTAAAGATAATTCCATTACGAAGCTTTTATCATGTTTAATCTGTTCTATAATTCACCGAAGATCTGATTCTCCGCTTGAAAATACATCATTCTATCTCTTGGCGAGATATTCGATTGAATAATCGCTATTGAAAATATTACGAAGCGCGAATTTTATTTATTATATCATTGCAACGATTCAGTTTTAATCGTTTAGCAATCAGCGCAATACTTTTCAGCATTAAAACCGGCGTTATTGTCCGCTTTTTACGCGCAGTCCAAAACGAAAAAAACAGAAAAAAGTGATCATGAGCTTTGAATGCACAGCGTCGGTAGGGCTAAAATAGTTCTCTTTCAGCTCCTACATTCGCAAAGTGCCTTTCCGCACGAATCCAGCATCAGCAGCAGCAGCACTCATTTTCTTTTATTACAGTTTTCGTCCTTGAGACGATTTCCTCACTCTTTTTTTTTCTATATGTACGCGGCCTTTTTTTCTCGCAGCATCGTCGCGTACTCCTATCCGCCTTTCTCTCTCTCGCGCGCGCGCCTTTTGAGTATAATAGCGACCTACCTCCTCCTCTGTACCACCTCTATTGTAACTCGCTGCTCGCGTTAACATTTAAAAGCCAGTAGGCGACGCTGCTGGCGGCGCGGCGCTGCGTTTCAGGTAAATTCGCACGCCGTTGCCATTGAAAGTGTTAAAAGGTTCCTCTCCCCCTCTCTCTCTCTCCCTCTTCTCTCTAAAGGCGAGCGATGGTTCGTTTATGCGAGGCGGTCGCTGCTGCGCCGCGATTTCAAACTCTCGCAAATGGATATACTGTTTTGAAGGAGAGCCACGACTGTGAGCGAATATGTTTCCGAGTGCACACGCGCGCGGTCCCTGTGGCTACAACGTTTTCTCTCCCTTTCCAGCATATATACGTCTTCTTCTTTTGTCTTTGCAACTTTTTGGCGTCGGGTGCTTTGTGACAGAGGAGTAGGCGCGACAACTCAAACGCAAAGCGATACATTCGCGTTAGGTATAAAAAGAGAATCAGTGTTATGGTGCTAATCGGGTATCGATAATTTTCACGAGAGTATATATGAATGATTCTGTTTGAAGGAATAAATGTTTCAGCTATTTTCATATTCAGTTTAAGGGTCAGGTAAAAGTCGATGGAGTGTATAATGGGTGATGCTTTGTGCTCGGTAGAGAGCATGAAAGAGGAAGAAAAATAATGAAAATGAACTCGTAAGGTTTTATTAAACAAAATTATGAGCTTTTCTGAGACTAAAAAATTTCTATAGATGAAAAATTAAGCTTTAGAATCTACATTTTGCAACGCTAAAGCCTGCTGAATTATTTCTTATATTTTGTCAAAATTATTTCAAATCTTATGAATTACATAAGAACGATGAATGGATCCATAAAACTGGTATTTTAGTCAGTGAAAATGTTACAGCTTTTTCTAAAAATACTATTTCGTCGCATTGGCGCAAATCCACTGGACCATCGAAAAAACGACCAATCCATTTAATTATTCTAAGCGAATACCATCGAACGAACTGTTCGTGGAAAATTCGCAAACTGTATCGAACGAATGAATGGCACACTGTATTGAATTAAAACGGGCAGCAGCAAGAAGTCATTGAAAATAAGCTAACTCAATTGTTGGTCGTTTAATATCGCTTTGGCATGAATTGGCAATTCCTCATGGAATGAAGCCAGTCGAGCGCGTTGTATTCCGATAACGCACGCCGATATCCAACACCCAGAACGATCTTTACTCTCTCTCTCTCTCTCTCTCTCTCTCTCTACCTGCCTTTAGTTACATCGCGCGTAAAGAAGGAACGAAAAAAAGAGCGTAAGAGATGGGAAAGAAAGAGAGAAAGAAAGATAAAGAAACAGCAAAGAGAGGGGGAAAAAGATCGGGAAAAACAACGCGTGCACTCGGTGGATACAAAACGCGAAGAGAGGAAAGAAGCTGGGGAATTAAGAAGACGCGCAAGTGAAGTGGAGGAGAGAGAGAGAAAGAGCGGGGAAGAGAAAGAGAGAGAGAAGGGAAGTAGGGTTGGTACGAATGGAAGTAAAAGGGCGGGGTTGGAGTGAGAACGAAAGCTCGCGGGATAGTTTCGAGTTCCGTTTCGCTCGAGAATAGTGCCGGATTACCGGCGAAACTGAGTCAGCGCAGGCCGCGCTTCCACAAGATAATGCGGGAAAAGCTCGGCTTACTCTTCCCGGTAATTCCTCGTTAAATATCGCTCCGTAACGTAGAGAGAGAGAGAGAGAGAGAGAGAGAGAGTGAGAGAGGGAGAGAGAGAGAGAGAGATAGAGAGAGAGAGAACGCGTATAAATGTTACTTCTCTTTTACAGTGGAGGTTAGCTCTCTATCTCTCCGAGCGCGAGGCCAGAAAATGGAATTACCGACGGAATTTTAATTTACCGCCCGCGCGGCTGCATAGCGAGACTCATCCCTCGCTCTTTCTGTTTTTTCTCCTCCCCCCTCCCTCTCTCTCTCTCTTTCTCGGCGAGTCAAATTTCACGCTCGAGTTTTTGAGCTCCTGACGCTTGGCAAAAGAGAAAAGAATAAGTGCGCGCGGTAAAACTGTACAGAGCATAGTGAAGTGGTGGGGAGATGGAAAAAAGTAGCGCAGGATACTTGTGTACCGTTTCTCGGCGCTCTCGAACCAACGGCGACGGCGTCGGCGGCGGCGGCAGCGTTCTGCCTGGAAAACTTTGCAGAAAATGACTTAACAGAGACAAATGGCGCAGGAATGTGGGAGGACAAAGAAACGGGCCGCGGCGAATAGTCGCGCGACTTTTCTTCCACTTGCCCCGCTGAGAATGCACTTTTTATTTGATTTCGAGTCCTCGCAGGCTCTCGCTGCAACGAACTGCTGCTGCCTCCGCCGGAGCAGTCGTCGTTGCCGCTGGTCTACCGCTTTTTTTGCTGTCCACCCTCCTTTTTTCTGTCCTCTTTCTTCCTTTCTTTTAAAGCTGGCGTTACCGAAATAATTAAACGAGCTTTAATTTGAGAAATTAATTAAGGAGTCGCGACGAAGATTAAAAACTCGATGCTACCAGCTTTATGACATTTTACGCGAAAGTTCGCGCATAAAGATTTCCCTTTTGCACAATGTCCCGGATTACGTTAACCAGGAAATAGAAATAATTAAAGGCCGACAGAAAGGTTAATAAATTCTCTTAGCGCGGGACTGTTAACAAAAGAACCTTTAAACTTCAACTGGTATTGCAAGTGTTTTTATAACATTCAACGTCCAAGATACAAACGCGTCAACCGTCACTCGAATTGTCCGCAAATGCAATGACAAGCAACAGTATACATCCAGAGGTAGACGAGTACGAGATTCAGCGCAGTTCGGCACATCGTCGTCGTCATCGTCGTCGTCTCGTTACAAGCGCCGGCAACTACGGTAGTAGCAGTAACGTCGAATTGGTCGACTCTCGTATAAGGTAGTGCGCGACTTCAGCGACGACGGCGGCGACGCTCAGCAGTATACGCGAAGAAGTTTTAAGTCGTCTCGTAAAGCGCCAGTAGTAACAGTTATTATCGGTCAGACCTCGGAGTTCCGGCTCCACGAGACAGGAAGTTAGTGGCCAATAAACGTCCGATCGCGTTACTGTCGACCGTAGACTTGACTTAGACTGTGGGTTGCTACCGCTGCTTCTGCTTCTTCTTCTTTTGCTCTCTTTTTTTGCTGTGGCGCTTTCTACTTGCGCTCGGGAACCGCGCGCCCTTTTCCATAATCGATTAATGCGTTATCGAGACCCTCTTTCCTTATCTCGAGGAAGGAAACTGACCGCCTCTAGACTTTTATGTCAGAGAAATTAGTCGCCCCCGAGCTTCGGCGTTTATGAGAATCTTAAATAACGAAGGAACGCTCGCGAAATTCCTTCGAGGAAAGTTACAGTATCGCTCTGTTTTTCGCTCTACTTTTATATCTTTTCTAGCGATTAATGTGGTAAAAAGGGAATATTGCTAACATTCATCTCAATGCTTTTTGTAGTATGTACTATTTATTGCATCAGCTACTAGAGAATTCATTTTTCAAATAACAATTGCTGTTAAATATTTTAATTGAATGAATATCCAACTCTTTATATAAAAAATAATTGTATATAATTCAAAACCCTATTCATACTGTTATTCTCTTATTAATATGATAGAACTTCAGTAATTCATTCTTACTATTAAAAGAACAAAATTTTTAGTTATATTCTTACATGCGTACTTTACTTATTTGATACTGTCAGTTAACAATGTTTCCCTGTAAATCAGTGAAATTGTCACTAATTCAAGTGGTCGGCATTGCTGTTCTGCTTAATTCCTACGAACTGATTTATCGTCAAAATAGAAGCAGCTCTCTTTTTCTCATTAAGCCTTAGAGCTGTGGATCGATAATGCCCGCTATACTTGACAAACTGGGCCGCAGATTAGAATTCGTTACACAGGAGCTTAGAGCCCGAGTGAATTAAATCTCTTAGTCATTCGCAACTGGATGGTCGGGTGAAAACTTTGGAAACCTCATTTCCCTCATTTTTTCCCGGCGTCGTCCCAAGATTAAGCCTGCTTTATTTATTGGCTACAAACTGTCCACTAACTCCACTCTTCATGTGTGTGTGTGTGTGCCTACGTATAGCCCCGATATAGACGCAGGGATATTTGTGTTTTGGAATCCGGGAGGATCCGAGGCTGTTTGTCTTTAGGCTAATCGAGGTGGGCGGATCGGTAAGCCGATTGTTGACTGTCATAACGAGACTTAATGCAGCTAGCTCGCGATAACGGAGTGCACAATTCCCGACGTGAAGGAGAAAGAATATAGGGTCGTTAGATACAAATAATGTTGTTTCACACGAAATTGATTTATGATGCGCGAAACTTACGCAAGTTGCGCTTTAAAGTAATGCATTTTTTTAGTTTATACATTTAAATTTTATTGAACTTTTATCAATATTGATAAATATTGATAGCATTAGAAATTAAAAATTAGGTCTTCAAGTTATGGTGGACGATATATAAAGCCTAACATTGTTCTATTTTGATATTTGTTACAATTCTGTTTTTTTAATTATAATTTAATTCAGTGAATTGGTAAACAGTGAATTGGCAAACTGTTATAGTAGACATATAACTCCAATAGTCGATCGTGTCCAAACTACCGTCGTCTGCAAAATTCAATCAAAATTCAATCAAAATCAATTAAAACTGAATAACAATCATAATTACCATCATTCGGTCAGTATAATATTTATCATCGAACGACCCATAAACATCAACGACTAGGTATCAAAGTAACGCGCGCAAAGGGGATCGTAGCTACCGGTTAAAATATGAATCGTGGCCGTAAAAGTTTGCAATCGACATTATAAGGTCATTCGCGATGCGTATATTTCCGCGAGAAGGAAGGGGGGGGAGGGCGAGTCAGCCAGGGCGCGGCGCGGTCTAGAGTTGAGTAGTAGATATCAACTTGTTGATTTACTGGGACGACCGCAGCTCTGCGGTCTGAGGCGTCCGACCCTCCGAGGCCATCACTACTTAATGGCTGCCCTAAAACCCGTGTATCACGTGCATTTGCTGCCTGGCTGGTTGGCTGCTTCTCTTCCTCTCTTTCTCTCTCTCTCTCTTCCCTTTCGTCTACCGCCGCCGCCGCCCCCCTGGTAAGCCACCTGGACTGCGTCGAATGAATAAACCAGCCGGGCGCATTCGTTTGTCTCATTTACATTCGTAATTCAATGTATCCACGTTGTTAAATTGATGCCGCAAAGCCTCGTTCGTAGAGAAGAGAGCGAGAGAGAGAGATATGGAGAGGAAGGGCGAGGGCAGACAAAGAGCCGCAAGATGAAATTCATTTTGCGGAATAGCTGACTTTTCTACCCTTGCTTTGAATATACGTGTTGAGATATCGCACGGTCTTCTCACTCCGGCATTACCATAATGTATGCCGATTCGAAAACTTTTCTGACGGTGTTAAGCTGAGTTATGCGAGAGTTTCAGAACGTTTTGATTATCCTAGCGGTTCGTTTTTATACAATTTGCTCGGTTTTGCCTGTCCAGAGTTTCGTGCACGTTTATTTTAAATGATAAAATCGATGCAATAGTTACGCGATGAAATTAGATCTTTGATTGAGAGTTGCATTTATATCATCGACTCAAGTAGCGAGGACGTTATTCATTAAAAAGTTAAAGAATATCTGGAGGTCAGCGGAAGGGCGAGAATCTCTTAAGGCCTGCAAGAAGTTTTTCGCGCCCTCCGATTGGTTTTATTCCATTTCCCAAGCCTCATGTCGCAGTAAAACCACATATCCTGCATTCGAGCCTTGATTTTCGTGAATTATCGGTTACAGCCAAGCTGTTAATTCGAATTTTCGATAGCGGACGAAGGTGGGGAAAGAGGACGGGGAAAAAAGATAAGTAGTTTGATCCGAGTTTGGCCTAGTTCACGAGGCTTCGATATAGAATCGTCGAGGACTCTCTACCTATCTGCATATACGTTCGTGTAACAGCTCGATATCGGGAGAGTTCGCGAGTCCATCTTTTTGTACACTTCTCCGTATTTACTTTTTAATTGAATCTTATCCCCCTAATGGATAAATTATGAAATATTCAAATGAAATTTCGCCGAATGACATTTCCAAATTATTATACGAAATAATCCTAGTAAATTTAAACGATTTGTCGTAATGTTATTTTATGAAAATGACGAATTTCAGTCTTTCCAGATTCACACAAATTAATTTTCCGATGACCACTTTTCCATTTATTCCTTTCCACAGCGCCTCATCACTCGTTTTTGTCGCAATCGCGTCTCAAATAAAAGCTATTCATTGTTATGCGTTATTCACGCGTGTCATCGATTCGAGGAAGATCGAAAACTCTCTTTATCACACGCGAGCGACGAGCTCCATATCCTAAAAATGCCCGTCTGAGAGGTGCGAAAAAAAGAAATGCCACTCGAGTGCTCGTCACGCGGTAGTAGATCAATAACGCTCGCACTTCTACATACTGTTCCACCGCGAAGCTCGTATATCGCTAGGGCGCAAAGTTAGGAAAGCACGTATTTTCACTTTCGGGCGTGGAATCGTCAACGTGCAACTTTACGAGTGGAACTTGTGGCTGGTGCAGCCGCGCCACTGTGTTTCCAAGTTCAAATCTCCCAGGCTACAGCAGCAGTAGTAGTAGCAGCAGCAGCGTCGCGACGACGACTTGGCCCAACACACACACACACGCACACACACACGCACGCGCACACACACACACACAACACACACACACGTGCGCAGAAACATTCGCCGACTCATTCGAAGATATGCACAACTGCAAACTGCACTTTAGCATGCTGCTCTCATTTGGTATGCGGCTCTCGTCTCGACTCTATCTCTTTCTCTCCTTCCGAGCTCATCTCTCTCCTAGCGCTATCTACCTTATACGCCATAGTTCAGCGTATGCGTCGCTCGCGGGAGGCAAGAAGCTGGCTTCTTTCGTTTAGCTTATACGTCGTCCAGTGTGCAGCGGCTAGCGGAGATTAAACGAACCAGCCAAATTAGGCCACTTTAATCGCGAAAGATTATGCGAGCGAGCTGGAGTGGGATGAAGACAGCGGAACCGTAGCTGCAAGCTGCGCTCCGGCTTCTCTGTGCTTTATAAAGGCGAGGAGCTGACACCTGGCACCCAACGCCCATCAGCAGCTCGAAACTATTCGCAAGCGGCATATCTCCTCTCCCTCTCTCCCTTTCACTCTCTCTCTCTCTCTCTCTCTCTCTCTCTCTCTCTCTCTCTCTACGATATTACGTAAGAGCTCGCGTGGTCTCGGAGAATGGCAATAAGGTGTACAAAAGGAGGAGAGATGAGTGGGAATTCTAAGTGTGCTGAAGAAAGTCTTTTGGATGAAATAATGTCGGTATTTGCGGCTCTCTTTGAATTTTAATTATCAACCTTTGCTACTGGAAGAATTGGATGGGTTGATGTAAAGGGAGTATTATGTACTATTGATTGGAAATTTTTACGTTACTGATTAACTATGTGAAGTAATGGGGTTAGTTATTAGAGATTCTTTGAGAATTATTATCGACTTTTTATTTATTACTGCATAATAATAAGAGCAGGAATTAGTGACTCAGTCTTTTCAATTATGCTGTTACGGTAATACGTAAAATATATCAATTATAATTCCCCAATTTAACGTTAATAACGAAGAAAGTGACTAACAAATAGAAACAATTGTATAATTGATTTAGTTACTTGATTACTGTAATCTACTGATAGCTGATTATCTTTTCATGTAAATTGATAAAAAAAAAAATTCATGAATAAGTGACTATTCGCTATAAAGAAATTTTGAAAATATGTTAGATCAGGTACAATAATTCCTACGTATAAGTTTCCCTTATAAAAAGTGATCACCGAAAGGAGTGAACTCAAAATAAAATTTGTATCATTCGTAGTTCAATTTAGACGCGAAATATGAAATATGTTTTGTATCATATAATAAATCAAGAATATTTAAAAAGTTTTGACAATAATATAATGTGCACGTAGCTAGTGTTATTAAAAGACTAACGAATTCTTGCGAAGCTTACTTTTATTCTCCTGCGCACGAATCAAGTACACCCATTCAAAATATACCCCAGATTGATATCTAATTCCTATTCAGGCAGTTTATAGAAGAGAAGTAGGTTTACAATATTTCAAGTATCATGAAAAAAATTGACACCTATCCATACAAATAAACCGTGCACTCAGTTTGTCAATAATATCAATACGCTCCAGCATATGTTTGAAAACCGAGTGTTATCAATTTTATTTTAAGATTTATAGCATACAATTTATGAACTTTTAAGATTACTAACTTTAAGAGTTTTATATTATTTTTCTTCTACAAATATCAATAATAGCTAGAGTACTTGATCTGTAATGTTTCGCCAATAACAATATATTATTCAATTGTGAGTGCAACCGGCAGATCAAGAAATATAACTTTTTATGAAGCAATTAATACCAACATCCACTTTTACAAGAATAGACATGTGCATTAAAACCCACATTCGTTTTACTCGAATAAAATAGAAAAAGACCGCGATAAGATAAAAATTGATCGGACGGTTATATCCTCAATTCTTTCCTTGAGAAATGACAGCGGTAATTCCAGGATTATGAAACTTTCAGAAATAACAGTAATCTCTAATTGCAGGAAATCTACATTGATTTTCTTCATTTAATTGCTTCGCTAGCAGCATAGTGATTAGACGAACGAGAAAACCGAGAGGGAAGCAGAACGGAGGCGAGTATACACGAAAGATACATCGGATCCGAGGGAGAGCTAAAGTTTCGCAAGAAATATCGCGGAAATGCGAAGAGCGAGGAGGCGAGCGAGGCTTGAAAAAAGTTATGCGTTAAATCCATCGTTTCGACGCGGAAGATGCATCAAAGTCAAGAATATTCAACCGCAAATTCGTTTCTGGGATCTCTGCGCGGGTGACTAATGATTGGGAAACATAGGGTCGAGAGTCGCGCGCTCGCCTGAAAAGCGAGGGAAAGCGGGGAAAAAGGAGAGGAGAAAAAGACAGAGAAAGAAAGAGAGAGAGAGAGAGAGAGAGAGAGAAGGTGCGGAGAAAGCAATCTTGATCTTTAAAAGTCCCGATGCCATTTCCCTTTCCGAGCTCAAATGTACCGAATAAAAATATAAATAAGTCGTGGATCAATAAGGAATGAATAGTGGATGTAGCCACCGATATAGTTCAAATTTTAAAAATTCGTTGAAATTGAATCCAGACTACACTTCTGATTAGAGAATGAAAAATCGATGTGCAAAAGAAGAATATCAGGTCTGGAATGTACCTCAAATTTTAAAATGGTATTATTTTTTCAGCACATACTAATTTATTTATCTCCGGTAACGTACGAATCCACTGAAAAAAAGGTAAAGAAAAACGCTCGTAGCGGTAAAAGCTTCGACCCCTTAAATCCAATACTTTTTAATCGAATTATTTACAATTGTGAAAAGAAGAGGAAAAAAAGGAAGTAGGGAAGAAAGGGAGTAAGGGAAAGAACGGAGTATACGCCAAGTGCACAGTGCACGCGGTGAAAATAAAGTTCCCGTTCGGCAGAGAAAAGAGCGCAACGAAGTTTCAACGATCCTTCGCTCGTTCCTTCCACGAAGCCTCGGTTCGCTCAAGATCAAGATAGAACGGAGGATAGACAAAGACGGAGAATCATCTAGCTCGTGAGAGAGAGAGAGAGAGATAGGTCGCTTAATTGCTGGAACCTAATCTAGGAGAGTGCTGAGAGATAGACGCGGAGAGATATAGGAAAGAGTCGAAAGACGCTCGCTCCATACACTCGAGCGATCGTGAAGAAGATCGGATCGTTCGAGGGTTGCCTCTCTCTTTCTCTCTCTCTCTCTCTCTCTTCGAGTTTTTGCCCAACGCGAAACTATCTCCATTTGAAATTTCTAGCACGCTGTACGAGCAAAAGCTTCACGCGCGCGGAGTTGGATTAATGAGAGGCAACGAGCTTATGAAGGAGTCAGAGAGACAGTTATGGGAAATGTGGGTGTGCAAGGGGAGCCGGGGTGGGATAAGACAGAGATTATTATCTTGGTAATGCGTGTGGCGCGATGCAAGAAGTGCACGCATTTCACGAAAGTATTATGAAACAATGCAAATTGAACCCTTAGAACTTTAGGGAGCAAAATAATATGGAATCTCGAATCATTTTCATTTTCTCTCATTCGCACCTTTCGAATCTGCATCCCTTTTGCCGAGATATCCATTTTACCCATGACTAGTTCCGGCATTATGAAGAGCAGAGACAGAGTGCAAAGTAGAGAAGAAATTGCGGAGTATGCAGTTGGCGGCGCTTCGGCAAAGGCGAAAAAGACAGAGGCAAAGGACGAAAATTTCTTTAAGAACGAGGAGAGATAGCGACCGGAGAGACAGCAATGAGCAAAAGAAGATGAAAGCGCGCCATATGACTTCGCAAATCCGCGAATTGAGCCCGTTCACCCTCTCTGTTCCATGTCTTTCTCGCTCTCTCTCACTCTCTCTCTCTCTCTCTCCACGCCCCTGTCCTTTCACCCATTGCAGCGTCTTGATTATGAGCAATAATGAGTGCTACGATCTCCGCCTCTCCCTCTGCTGTCTTTTGCGCTCATTCTTAATCAGAATAGAAGCAGGAGCGAGAGAGAGAGAGAGAGAGAGAGAGAGAGAGAGAGAGGGAGAAAGTGCTGCCGACAAATATGCCCACACACCATCACCACCACCGAACATCCTATGCGAGCGAATGCGCAAGCAGCTCCCTCTCTCGCTCTTTCCCACTCGTTGCTCCGCCGAAATAATGAGTCTCGCAATCAGCGCGCCCAGAGGAAATGTTTACTCTGCAATTACTACCGTTTCCCCTCCTCTGCTCTCCTCCCCCTCTTTCTCACTCTCGCTTCTCCTCTTTCTAGTTTCATCTTCTTTACCACTGTTCTCTCCAATTGTACGCGTTCTCTCTCTCAGTTTCTCTCCTTCTACGTACCTATGAATTTTAATGTGTACATGTTCGTTCAACATGCCTCCTACACCTATACACGTCTGTGTGTATATGTCTTAAGCATGTGTTTCACCAGTAAATATAATTTGCGCAGCGTGCGCTTTACTTTTATTTCTCGTGAAATTCGTACTATTTCGGGTGAGCTTAGCTTTTCCGGGGGGAGGGGGAGGGGCGACAATCTAAATTATCGGCTCGTGGGCGAAAAAAAGGTAGTGCGCCACACTCTCGTGTGCTGCTATAGAGCTCGCGCCTCAACAATATATATTTTTCCGAATACAATTTCCACGTGCGCGACCCTTCAGACGATACGCCGGGGTTTCTTGCTCGCAATTTTTATTCCCCTTATTCAATCATACTAAACTCGCCGAATGCGTGCGAGAAGCTCGTATTTTAATAAAAATCGTGTATTTCATATTTTATGAAAAAAACACGCAGTTACGATATTAACCGCAATGTACATTACATTTGAAATTTATGAGATTAGATGTAACTATCGGTTGCATACGTATGCGCTATTGTTTACCGGATAAAGGTATTGATTATCAAAATTATTGAGCGCTTGCGTAATGCATGAGGTACAAAGGCAAACTCATTGGTCGATTATAATATAATATAATTATTATATCTGTTAAAGATGATTAATTTGTGCGGGGAGAGAGATAGATTCGATGATTCCGGATGAATAAAAAAGATTATATTTATAGGGGATGGAATTAATATGGAAACAAACGGGTTGGAAATGATTTTTAAAACGACCTTTAAAATGGCTAATAAAACTTTCGTGCGGATGTATATGCAAACATCGATTCGCAGCATTTATTTTTAGTGAATAAAATGAACAGACGCTAGATTTAACCCTTTTATTGATTTTAAAATTCAATATTTATCAGAATAAGTATTATTAATGTAATTTGTGTGAAATGCTTAAAATGTGTTAATCAAACTATCATGTATAATATGCGAAAATCGAATTAAAATATTTACTGTCGTTAAATAAGATAGAGCCGCTTTAGTTCTTTTTATTTGACTTTTAAAGTTCAATATTCTTCAGCAACAAAATATTGAGTAGCAATTAGTAAGTAATCCTATAGATCGGCAAATGGCGGATGCCAATAAACAAACAACGATGAAAAACTTTGCTAGAAACTCATAAAATTTTATTTTCACTCGACAAACACATATCCATTGCAATTTAATAGTTTCGTTTAGTTACGCAATGAAGTCAATTGGCGCTACGTAAAAAAAATCTAGAGGGAAAAGTAAGAAAAAGATCGCGTATCCTCCGAAACTTTCCACAAAGCATCCCATAACCAGTCAAAAGGAGAAAAGCGAAGGAAACTTAGCGCAGTATCTTCCCGTCAGATTTGTAAGATCGTAAAAGCCATTCGACGAGTCCTTCTCTCTCTCTCTCTCTCTCTCTCTCTCTCTCTCTCTCTCTCTCCCTCTTTCTCTCACTCTCTCGGACCGCCTAGCATCAAGAAGCAGCTTCAGTCTTCATTCTCCTTATCATCTAGAACGCTCCGCTACTTTTCCTTACCCCTTTTTTCCCGAGGAAGAGAAAAGCGAGCCGAGATAGGCCAGTAAGGGAGTAAAACTTTTATTATGAAACAATAAAATATGTGTGTATACACCAAGAGTGCAGTAGAGAGAGAGAGAGAGAGAGAAAGAGAGAGAAACAAAAAGAGAGAGAGAGAGGGAGAGAGGAAGCAGGGGCGTAAGCGCGCCATCGACGTCTTTGATTTACAGTCCAAGTTTTATCGTGTCGTCCAGAGCCACGTTCTTTCCATCAGTAATATTGCGCCCTGCATTTTACATTAGAAAAAGTTCCGCGCGCTTTCTCGATCGTGCGCCCATGTGTGTATGTTTGTGTGTGTACGTTGGTGGTTCTCTTCGCCGTTTTCTTATATTTCTCCTTCCACAGCAGCACTAGCAGGAAAGTCGCTCGAAAATCGCTTTCCCCAAGGATCTCACGAAAATTTTCCTTTATCGCACTTTTATTACCGAGGCGCGCCGCGCGTATGCACTCGCGAGTTCTCTCTCTCTCTCTCTCTCTCTCTTTCTCTCTCTCGATCTCGAGCAACTGCAGCAGCAGCAGCAGAAGCCCTAGACATAATGCACGCGCCGAAATTCGATGAGGATTATTGCTTCGTGCGGATAATCGACTGCAGAAGCGTAAGATAAAAGTGCTGGAAGGAAGGATAGGCACGACCCTCGAGTGCCTTGGAAAAGGCTGCGTGCTGGAGCTACTTAGACGTAGACTTGGGGCATAAATGCGGAGTCATCCTTTTTCCTCTGTATGGGAGAGAGGAGGACGATATTGAGAAAAAGTTTCCCCATTGCCGGCTGTATATAAGACGCATATTCCCGTTTACTCCTCGCCGGAGTCGATAGCGTTCTTTATGAAATGCATTTAAACGCGTTGAATTAATGTTTGCCCATTTGCATCTCGATTTCGTGAGCTTTTGCTGTGTTATTTTTTCACTGGTATTGAAAAATAATAGTGTAACTAATGACCATTTATCGTTCGTAATTTTTATACACCAACCAAAATTTTATGTTAAGTTGCAAATGGTACAAAGGATATGGTTAGCAAAAGAATTTATTTCTCAATCTTTAACTCTTTCAGACCTAATATATATTGGAATGTACAATAATCATTTTAGTTTTTGTGGAATTACGTGAAACAAACTGAAAACATTTCAACCTTATGTATCAGATCAAAGTAGCCTATTCCGCATTTCGTAACCGGGTTATAAGTTATCGTATATCTGATAGGAGCCAAGAGAACCCAAAAAATAAAAAAATAATTTTATTACAATAATCGACTTAAAAATGACCATTAATCATCCTAGAATTATTTTGAAAACGTTTCCTCATCGGGAAAAAATTAAGTCCGAAAAGGTTAAGAGCCGCAAGTACTCAATTCAAGAGCAGTATTCGCTTAGTAGCAGAATAATAAACTATCTTCAAAAATAACATTGCTGTAAATGTTATCATTCCAGCTGTATTCGTAATATCGACTGCTTTCCGATTCACACTCAAATCAACACGTAGCGCTCGCCTCCTATTTTCGTTGAACTTTTCGCTTTATATTTCTTCTTAATATAAACTCAGTGCGGTGCCATTGCAAGATTGGCTATCAGCGGTATTCCTTCTCCTCCTTCTCCTCCTCCAGCTCTCTTTCCCGCTTACTCTCGCCTCACCGTGTTTTCACGATGGCCTCGCTCCCGCTTCTGCCTCACAATGTCTATATATACCTATACACAGTCTGAGAGCGTCACGTGAAAAGGATGCGAAGGAGTAGAGAGCGAAACACAGCGAGAGAAAGATAGAGGGAGAGCGAGAGGGGGGGGGGAGAGAGAGAGACAGACAGAGACACAGACAGAGAAGGAGAACGCAGCGAAAAGTTCCGTTTTCACGGACGAATCGAAACTATCGGCACCCGCGCGCTTCTCGGTAATTCCATCAAGGAGAGGAAGAAATACACAGCGATGAAGAGAGAGAGAATGCGAGGGCAGCGTTGGCGCTTTGTTCAATTATAATGCGAGGACGACGTCGTAATATTTCTTCTGATTAATATTTGCTTCCACGTCCGTAGCTGGAATGATAAATGAAGCCAATATATATGGTCTGTATACGCGCGGGCACGTACCTCGAGCGGCAACACGCTTTGACGAATGCCGATAAAAGTTCGGCGAGAGAGAGAGAGAGAGAGAGAGAGAGAGAGCTACTGCACGAGTGCGCGTATTTTCGTAAATTAGAAATATATGTACCAGCTAGCGTACTCGGCAATGAACTTTTTCCATTTCCCCAACCCACTCCATTTCCTTCTCTCTCTCTCTCTCTCTCTATCCCCCCTTCTCTCTCTTTCTCACTCTTTTTTTTCTCTCTCTCTCTCTCTCTCTCTCTATCTCTCTGCAACCTTCGACCGCGGCACCTTAGACACTTGATATTTCCATCATTGGTTTAAATTCATTCCGACCAGGCGTGTATATACGTATAGTATAGAGTTGCGTTGCCTTTTATCCGTAAGACGCGCGGGCCGTTAAAAAGATTAATGCGGTGTCATCAAGTTCTCTAACATTCCGACAATTCGCAAGATAAATTGCGGAGTAGATTGCTCTCGCGTTGCGTTCCTCTCCTGCCTCGCGCTAAGAGAGCGAAAGGGAGGTAGAAGAGGAAGAGCCGCCAGTGGCAACGCGGCAGCGGTTGGGGAGGAAGAGGAGAGAGAGATAGAGAGACAGAGAGAGAGAAAGAGAGGGGGGGGGGAGAGGAAGAAGACGAGGTTGAGGATGATGAGTCTACGTCTACTGGGATTTTGAACGTAATAGAGCCGGATACTCCGCGGCATGCATTATTCTCGTTATACGGAGCTGCTGCTGCTGCTGCTACTGGTTTATGGTGCGCGATGGCTATAGATGCTCTACGCGGCTGCTAGATAGCACCGTTTTATATCCCTGCGCTCATGCGTTTCAACACGCGTTCTCCTTCGATACAACATGTACATATCCTTCTGTGTAGCTACGATATATATTATATATATATATATATAGACAGCAAATAGATGTATGACGTCTTCCCCGTTGTTCTCTGTCTTGCGAGTTTTTCTGTCCTCGCCCCGGGCCCCGATAATCGTCCCCTTTTTCTCTTTACCCGAGTGACCGGTGTCGAGCGCGCTTTATTGACCGCTCTGCGACTTCCTGCGTCCCTGGCTACTTCCGACCGAGACTTTACTTTACGTGCCGCGTGCGTCCTGTCGTCCTCGTCGCTGCAGCAGAAGGACTTTATTGTCGATCGGACATTGATGTGCTCGTGCGCGCGGTTCGAGGACTGACGATACTATCGGGCGAGAGACATTTATCACGCTTCCTGGAATGAGACCTGCTGGCGATTCTTCCCCAGCACAAGCTACTCGAACTTTATGAAAGCAGATGAGAGAACGAGTAAGCCCTTTTTTTCTTGAGATTTCATTCCATAGACGTGTGTCTTCTAAGGGTTTCGTCTTTTTATGCAGGGCGTATTATGAAAGGCGATTTCAGGTCGTGAGGGAGAGCTAGACTTTTACAGTTATTTTATCGTTAGTCCTCAAGCATTGAGTATCAAAATTATATATTTTTATTATCCGAAGACATGTACGTAACATTTAATTCTTAATGCACTGGTATATACTATAGAATTTGCGTTGTTGAAAGCAAACTCTATATTAAATAAACAATGAATCACATTATATAAATATTTACTCTTTTAGAAACTCGAGATCATGACCACTATACTTTGAAAAGAAAACCCATAATTCACTGTTAATTAATTATATCTGTTTTTAAGCTAGCCAAATAAAATCCAGGTTCCAAATCATTAAATCGCGGAACTGCCTCTTAAATCAAGCAGCTATATAATTGAAAAGGATCACTTTCATCCCGCTCTACCACCGAGAAGATCAGTAGGGAGTTTTATTATCTCTAGCAAAGGATGCCAGTAACCGAGAGAATGCAGCGCGGCGGTTTACCAGATTCACTCAAGTTAATTATATCATGATCCATAATCCTAATGCGGGGCGATTGCACGCGTAGTCTACCGCACTCATACACGCACACACACACATCGCCGCTGAGTAGATAAAGCTTATGGAGGGGCTAGAGGGAGGAAGAGGAGGTGGAAGGGGTTGGTCAATGGTATTGCATCCTGAGGGCCGAGAGCGCGTCCGTAGCGGAAACGACTGGTGGTTTACCATTAGCCCTGCGGAGGCGAACTGCTACGACGACGATGAGGACGAGGACGACGACGACGACGCGCTACGCCCCGGCCTTCCGCTACGTCGTCTTCTGAGCATCGCTGTAACGGCCCCTAGAGCTTGTGCATTACATTAGAGCGTGGGGAGAAGTAGGAGAGGATGGAGAGAGCGAGAGAGCGACAGAGAGAGAGAGTCGAGGCCGTAGTAGCCGCAGTAATCTCAGCTATGTGTATCCATTTAGTCCGGACACGTTGCCCCACGGCCTATCCAGTGTAATCCGAGCTTAATTGCCCGTCGAATCAATGCCTGCTGCTACTACTACTACTATTATTGCCGTCTCCGTTGTTGCCGCCGCTGCCGCTGCTGTTCCTACTGCTGCTCAAATTTCTACGTAAGCATATTACGACGGTATCGACCATGGAGTGCCATGCGCTCGAATACATCGGCTCGAGTACGAAAAGTTGGAATAGTCGAAACAACGCAGTGGGGAAGAAGGAGATAGAGAGACAAAGAGATAGAGAGAGAGGGAAAGAGAATGAGAGAGGGAGAGAGAGAGAAGAGAAGAGGAGGAAGTGGGAGGAAGCAGTGGTATGATGATGATGATGATGATGATGATGCATTCTCCTCTTGCGGAGGTAGAACGCTTGAGGAGTTGCCGATTCAATTTCCGCGCATTCTCCGGCTAACGGTAATGTAACGGTATGATCGCGGAGGTGGTGGGCGGAGGACTGGCTCTGACGTAATTAGTTTAGTTTGAAAACGCGGTGGTTGAGGTGAGCGTAATTATATTCTGGATATTCTTCTAGGAGAGTGTGGTTAGGAATTGGAATAGTTAATCGACGTTGCCAAAGTTTTTGGTACTTTTGTAGTGAGAGTTTGGAATGTCCAGGCGCTGTTGAGTCGATTATTCTTTTTGATGCAATTTGACTATTCGTCAATTTGTTTTAAAATGTAGACTTATTGTAGAATACAGCGGTTAGAATGAATTACTTACAAGAAAACTCTGAGAATTAAGCCAGATATTTATCAGGCTTATTCCAAAACTCGCAGCGAAGTTTGCTCGCATACACCAAGGAAATCGCATTTTTCTACGCTCTAACGATCTTAATCAATGATTTGCCAGGATAAAACTCCCGTCTTGAGCGGCGACACACCGATTTACGGGCGAGCTATGGGTATTCCAGCGCTAAATTCAAACTAAGTGAGTGCAAATGAGAGCTGCCGCTGCCACCGCAAGACGAGGCGAAATCGAGCAATGAGAAGTACGAGAGTATACCTCTGGGCAATGCCTCCAAGACGAGAGAAAGGGAGTCGTCGTCCTTAGGGCTTTCGCGACGAGCCGTCGCGTTTAATGAGAAATTAGAAGGGATCGAGGGAGAGGCGGAGAGAGAGACAGAGAGAGATAGAGAAGGAAGGGAGGGAGAGAGAGAGAAAGAGGGAAAAGGAGACAGAGAGAGAGAGAGAGAAAGAATCAGCGAGTGCGACAGGGGGAATGCTTGAGCAATATCAATCCAACCTCGAAAGAACCATCAGTCAAGTCGACTGAAAATGTATTGGGTACCGTCAGCTTCTAATGACTTTGTGCTTGGATGCCGTTCAGAACTCTATATATACACGCGTATAAAAGCGGTGAACTGCTTTTTGCCGTATTTATGACGTGCGCTTTGCGGATTTAATTTTTACTGACGGAGGTAGTCGAGCGTCGCATGTGATGAAGAAGAGAAAGAGGTAGATTTCCATGAACGATTTTTTTTCTAGTCACTGGATAAATGGAATATGTTTCATTTTGAGTTGCTTATTATTATTTGCTATTGAGAAGAGAAGATCATACTTTTATGTTTTATATTAGAAAATTTCAAATTAATTAGCTATCGGTAAGAAGAAAAATATTTATTTCGTTCCTTTAACAAAATTCACGATAAAAATCAATTTATTTATCTACTCTTTCGTAACTTGCGTTATTTGGTGAATTCGAAATGTGAATCAACGCCACAAAGGTTTTACGTGGAGGATATTCATTGGCTCGAATCGCTTCCTACAAAATTTACTAGTGGATTCAAACTATCTCCAATGATCAAAGGACTACGTTCGAACTGGCAGAGATATACCACTAGTGCTTGCTAACGATCCTTCGCTTTTGATTTTCTATATTGTATTTGATTTTAACATTGTAGCAACGGTATTGACTTACTAGAAACTCCATGCGACACTAATATGATCATTTCCATGAATCTCGTAATAATAGGATATAAGTTATATTATATTTTTTCTCATTATTCGAATATATGCACAGATATAACTTGATGATTTGATACAGTGCCAAATAATACGATATTCTACTCCGAAAGTGGAAAAATACGAGTTTCGGAATAACTTTACATTAAACAAGACGAGCTCAACAAGTCAGCATTAAATGCGACTAAATTACATGCACGATCTTGAAAAAGATCGCTCGAAGTAATCAACGCACGAACCACTTCGGCATGAATATACACGCATTTCTGGCAACCGCAACGGTACGCCTAATTGCTATATGCAGGCTTTTCGATAAATCGCTCGCGAGGTGACGGTAGACAAGGGGGTGGCGGCGGGCAAAGGGAAGGGCAGTAGGCAATGCTTTATTGCGCAATTATTTCACGCAAAGAGCCAGCAGCAGCAGCAGCTGCAGCAGCAGAAGCAGCAGTCAGCCAGCCAGAGTTCGTAAGCCGCGGCGAGTAGCGTGTCGCTGGCAGGCTGGTGTACGTACGTACCAGCGCTGGCCTCTCTGTCAATACCATTTGGCGACTAGACGATCCAGTCTCTCTCTCTCTCTCTCTCTCTCTCTCTCTCTCTTTCTCCCTCTCGCGTAATACGGCACTGGTAGTGGTGGTGGTCCTCTCTCCCTCTCTCAATTTACCTCCGCATCCAGTCGGCCCTCCCTTTGTCTCCACCCATCTCTCTCTCTCTCTCTCTCACTCTCCCATCGCCCCACCGAGAGTCAGTCGATAATTAGCGACACTCGTTCGTCAGAGCGACATGTCGACTGATTACGTTTGCCGTTCGGGAGCGAGAGAGACGCTGACTAAAGAGGAGGAGAGGGAATAGTTGCTGCACGGTCGGAGTGGACACAAAAAATTCGCGTGGACTGCTCGTTTGTTCGTGCGCGCGCGCGCTTGTATGTGTGTGTCTAGGTGTGCTAGCTTGGATAGCTTCAGTGCGCTTTTGCTGTTTTTTTTTTCTCTCGCATCGGTGTGCGGTGTCACGGCCTCTAATTAATCGAGCGAGACGACGCGAGAGACGCGTCATCGGCGCGAAAGATAATCCCATTTTCGGAGGCGTACGTCAGCTGTTGGAAAAAAACGAGAAATTTATGGTCTCGCGGAGCCTGGAGGAGCTGGTTTTACGAGCCTCTAGGTGCACACTGGATAGCCTTAGGTGAAATTAATGCTGTGGCTGCATGTGAAACTATTCCAGTTTTAGAATATGCCTTTTTGCGAGGTGAGCGCTTGGTTTTTCCTCTAGAAAGTGCAGCGACCAAGTGGGTGATATGCAGCGTTTGTGGAGAGTTCTGTACAAATCAAGTTTTTTTTTTGACGATACTGTAGTTCTGAAAGGAAATAATGAAAATTTAATGGAGCGAGCCAAAAGAAATATTATTTTCAAAAAATCTAAAAGCGACCTGCAGTTTCGTTACTATTTTTCTACTTGCGTAATGAGAGTTCTGTAACGCAGTACCAAAATAAATTCCTTTATTTTAAACACAAGCCCGGGCGACAAAAACTTTTTGTAAATATTTCGAAAATTCGTGTTATTTAGTTATTTGCCTTTACACTTGGCAAAGCACGCACGTTTGCTTTGTCATGATAAAGCGTGTTTCTCCAGAAATTAAAAGAAAACTTTGATGTAAAATTTAAACGCCTTCTGAACGCTAAAATTGTTATTACACACAAAATGTCGACCCAAATATCTTTTCAGTCTTCCTGGAGCATCACCAATACATCTACTAAAAAATTATTTACATCTCTAAAAGTTGCGCGTCTCACAGGAATTCCTATCCGAGTACCCAATACAAATCCCTCAACGCAATCATTCCAATGTCCCTGCTACCTTTATCTTACAGAACGTTTTTAAACAATCGTAAAGCAGCGAAATATAAAGAAATATAAGAACAACAGTAGTGGCAGCAGCAGCAACAGCAGGTTGCTCTATACTCGTAGAGGGTATGCGGTACGCGAGTGAAATGCGTTATTACAGAAGTGCAGCAAGCGAAGCTCCCTGTATAATGCATAGAAGCGGCGGCACGCGTGGACGAAACGACTGGCTACGATGCCAAGGAGACAGAGAGAGAGAGAGAGAGAGAGAGAGAGAGAGAGAGAGAGAGAGAGAATACGCTCGCGCCGCGCCACCCTCGAGGCGAAACGTCAAGCGGTAAATGTCATAGTTAAGCTCTCGACATGCCTCACGCTTGCTGGCAGATATAGAAACCTTGAGAGGAGGAGAATGGCGCTCTCCCTCTCTCCGTGTGTACCAAGCATCTCGGGAATAGCTGGAGCGCGCGACGATTTATTAAGAATCGACCTTGACGCTACTCTGCACCGCTTCCTTCTGACCCAATTGATGTCTTTATCAATTCGCGTATGCGCGCGAAAGCGCTCGAGGAGCTCGCTTTTCAATAACCGTCTCTACCGATCTTCCACTCCCGTCGTAAAATGTACGCGATCGTGGTAGCGACAGTGTTAGCAAGGGAGGAATAAAAGCGGAAACTTGAGGAGGACGAGCGGATTACTCGCCTCCCTCCCTCTCTTCCACTATCGTCTTATTATTATATTGAGGAAAAGAGATGATGGGGGAAGAGCATTAAAGTGCGTTGAGGCCGTGGAGTGAGGTTAACGTCGTAAAAAGTCCTCTGCCTCGTAAAATTCAGCGTCTCTCATTACAGGCAGTTTCATTGAGAAAACGCAAAGAAAGATTGCGAATGCAAGTGCAAGACGATGACGACGACACGGCGGCGACAACGACGACGAGATCACTCAAGGTTTTTTTGGTGGCTATATATTATACGCTGGAAAAATTAACATCCCGTTAGTGGGAAAAAATCTCTAAGAGAAGGGAAATGAATTAAAGTGCCGGAAGAAGTTGCAGGACGTGCCTCTAGTACACGGCTGGTTGACGCTGCTGCTGATGCCGCTGCAGCAAGCCTTTAACACGCGGCAGTTTGCGCTCAAATGTGTCCCGCTCTCTTGGGCGCGCAGTGTTCCCTTTTTCTCTACCTCCAACGCTTCTTGTATTTACGGTTTTGAAAAATTTTGCCTTCCTCGGCTGCGTCGTGTTAATAAGCGCGATCCTCCCATTTTGAGTATTTATTCGCCGTGCGGGTTGAAGATGCAATAGGTATATCACTGCCCAAAATGAATCATATTTTGAAATAAATATAATATTCTCTAAATTTCCTCTAAAATATTTCTTTTAAAAGGTGAATAAATCCATATAAAGCTGTAATTCGTGCCAATACTGGAAAATCGCTTGTTTTTTCAACTATTTAATATTTATTTTCATTCGTTTCGAGAAAGAATCACGCCCTAAATTTAATTGAAATTCCGCCTAACAATATAATCTTCCACTCACACTCGAACATCACCCTACAATATACATTTCAACATTATACACTCCACATCCACCTGACCTCTCAACTTCAGTCCCTCAGACTGCAAGATATCCACGAGGGCGTTGGATCTTGATCAGAGCAAATCCGTAGTATGATAAGCGAACATCCGCATTACCCATACACGGCACGCGTCCACACACCTGCACTGAAGCGTTGCATCGTCCGCTCGTGGTTATACGGACCGATTTTCTCTCTCTCTCTCTCTCCGCCATCTATAGAGAATTGGTAAACTCAGCTCGCCCACTCCCCCCCTCTCTCCCTCTCTCTCTCTTTCTCTCACGAAGCTTCCACATTCGACGTGTCTGCTGATAATGGCATCGCCTGATCCCCAGCCGGGATTAGGCTCTGCAGTAGCAGCAGCAGCACCAAGCTTGCCCCCTCCCACCACCTGACCTACAGGACTATCGTAACGCTGAAGCCAGTTTCCGATATAAACTTGCTGAGACCGGAAATCGGGGAGGGCTAGTGTGGCCCGAGCGTCGCGACGACCATGACGAGGGTCACGTATACGTACTCTCACGTGAGGGTGTGTGTGTGTGCGTGCATGAGCGCCAGGCTCCCAGGCCTGCGACTAAGTGAACTCGCGGACTACACTCACATACGTAGCGCTGTTCTTCTCTCTGGAACGAGAAAGAAATACACGCATAGGCATCTGTAAGGAAGTGTGTGTAGAGGGAGGGAGAGAGAATGCGAGAGATAGAGGGGCAAGAACGAAGGCGAGTTCGGTAGGAGAGAAGGTCCCATCGTGTTTCCTGACCATGGCATCTCCAGATCCCTCGGATTATGCCAGCCTGACACGGGACGTTACTACAACGCTCTCTCTCTCTCTCTCTCTCTCTCTCTCTCCCTCTCTCTTTGTCTTTCTCTCTCTATAGTCGCGACAGTGCGCACTTGCCGATATACACACACGTACGAGCCCGAGCACCAGTCTAAAGGCCCTACCTCGACCTGCCCCTGCCCCTTTATCCCCTAGGAGGTATGTGTTACCGAGACGAAGATAGCGAGCGAGGGAGGAGAGAAAGGAGAGTGGGCGCGTGTACGGGAAACGGGAGGGGGGGCTACACTGCCGCTAAATCCCTCCCTCTCTCTGGCTTCTCTCTCGAGAATCTCTCTCGGTCTCCGTTATTGCTCGTTCCCCTATACTGCGCCGGAGCTCGCTAGCAAGAACCGCGCGCGTCCCTTTCTCAGTTAGCGGCCGCGACCGCGGAAAGCGTTGCTTAAGTGGCTTAAAATAAGTACAGAGACCCCTGCCCTGCTGCAGTGCTACAGTGGACTCGAGCTCTCTCCCGCGAGCTCCTCTCTGGGCCTCTCTTTGGAGGGCTAATTACTTTTGCCCCGAGCTACTGGCGAAAAACAACGCGAGCGGGCGCACCCGCTGCTTTCTGATGAGCTAGGGGAAAAAGAGAGAGAGAATAAGAGCCGCGGCTGGACGACGGAGAAAGCATAAGCCGAGGAAAGGAAAAGCCGACAAACAAACGTCGAGTGGCTGGTTGCAGAGCGCGGCGGCGGTAGGCGGCTTTTCCGCATCGTGGAAAAGTGAAAGTTGCCGAGCGGCGGTAAGTTTCGATACGAGGGGAGGAGAGTCTCGCTAAGTCGTTAGCGCCACGAGATGCTAAAGTTGCATAAACAAAAAGGTGGGAGTGTCATTTGGTGCGAGGCATTATCGAACTTTCCCATGGTGTAAATTTTTTAAGAACTTTGGTTAAGTATATGGATTAATTATTTATGGTTGAGCCTTTTCAAGTTCGATTTCCTTGATATTCATTTTTATACGTAAACCTCTGAAGCCAAATTGCTATTCTCTATCATTGAAAGTCTTTACACTCAAATAAAGATTCAGAATATTCGTTGATAGTCAACATTTTAACGTCTTCCTTTTCAATCAGCAAAATTGCAAATACCGCGCGCTTTATCGATTGCAAAAGCTGACACCGTCGCGATAAAATATCATTTCGAGCGAAGCAAGAGCGAGAGATGCAGTCAAAGAAAATCAGAGTATAATCTCAGGGCACCGACAAAAGCTTTTGTATGTTAAATCAACGAGCAGCGCTCGATGTTTCCATTCGTATACTCCCTGCGTCTCTCTTTGTCTTCAACCGTCCTCAGTTACCTCCGCGCTCCTTTTCCACGTTTCCCGTTCGTTGCTTCTCACTAGCAAGTGCACGAATACACCGAGAGAGACAGACTCTTCCCTCTTGTCTCCTTCTACATCTCGACTGATTTCGTGCTTCTCTCCTGCGCCGCCAGCTTCGCTCTAGCTCTACCCCTAGTTTTGTTTGCCCTGCTTACAGAAGCCTTATTGTATCACGATTTAGGCTACTTTATCCTCGCTGCTTAACTCCGCATTGTTTCTGTAACGCGATAAGATACATTTCTGATTTCATTTAAGCCTTTAAAGAAGATGCTCGAAAGTATCCCAAAAGAGACAGTGGACTATCTTCCTAGTGTTCGAGATCTATGCCAACGCGCCACCAAGTGAATTTTAATCGAAATTACCAGTTTGACATAATGTGCTTCCGAACAAATGTTGAAATTGTAATTCTTTCCTTCTTGTGCAGTCATTTGCAGATTTTCCGACTAAACGTTGACTTTGACTACTTAAAACTCAGCCATAGAAACGCTACGGTTATTTATGTTGTACAATTCGCATAGATCATTCAAACTTACATTAAATTCGATATATTAAGGTAAATGTTTATTCCGTGCAATTTAAAATATGTTTCTCAATAATGCTTGCACGATACCGCTTTAATAATAAACATCGTGTGCACATCAATAAAGCGACTTTACGAGTCATCGCATCCCATAAAAAAGCGGAGTAAATTGCAAAAAACGCATTGAAATTTTTATCATATCTAGGCGCCACAGTAAAAAAAAATACAGAATGTCGGGCATTCCCACACATATACACACGGGCGACTGATATCCAAACGACGGCACGTTGTATCCTTACATTCTATTCAGGTCGAAAGATGCCATCTGTTGCGACGCTGTGCAGAAGAACGTGCACACGCCAGGCTATTTCATGAATGTGCGAGTTCAATTCTCTCTCTCTCTCTCTCTCACGCACACAGATACACACGCCAACATGTCGCAGGCTAAAGCTGCCTCCACCGAAACGCCAGCAGTGCTGCTGCTGTTGCTGCTTTCTCGCACACGCGGCCTCGCACACACGTAGAGACTCCGGGAGAGCAAAACTACCAATACCACAAACTCAGGCAGGCGGGAAGGCAGAGGCGCGCGGCGCATTCTGACACGTTCCAGCGTATCACCTGTTTCTCTACCGGAGAGGATGAGAGAGAGAGAGAGAGAGAGGAAGGAGAGAGTAGTTCGCGTTTCGGGTCGAGAAAGAACGCCACAACATCGTTTTGAATTCCGGCGCACTTGGTTATGTGTGTAATTTATAATATATGTGTGGCTTTACAGTCGCTGAAATTATGTGGTCGAAAATTTTAAATCGTTCAAGTTCTGTGAATTACCAAAATAATTTCGAATTTCGACACGTTTGTTTAACGGACGGACGGTGTGCGAATAATTTATCTAAACTTGACATTACATTTTTCAAGTACTTAAACTACCGATAGAAATAGTTAACTTGAGCTTCGAAAACCTGCATTTTACTATAATATTGTAGAAAAATGGGTGAAGCACATTCGCTCTTTTATTCTTCAGAAAGTTTGCATAAAAAATGTATATATTCGTGCACTTTAAAAATTTCGACAATCACGTAAAATAATAACAGTTAACGACCGATTACATCTCGAACATTTCTATATATATATATATATATGTACACCGTAAGCCAGCTTTTCTTTATTATAAGTTTTTAGAGGTAAAAGCGACCAACGCCATCCGGAATATTCATTAGGTGTTGCAGTTTTGATTCAATTACTCTTTGTTCTTTGTGGGAATAGTTAAATTTCCGGTTGCTTTGAGTTTTCTTGCGGTGCTGAAGCCGTTGTGGCTATGCTCTCTCTCTCTCTCTTTCTCCTTGCCCCCTCCCCTGCCGCTCGCTTTGACCTCTTTTTCTTTGTCGTGACTTTAATTAAAACAAATATAACATTTTTCGTACAAACACTTTTAGTTAGTGTTGTCTAGTCAGTCAATAAATTATTACGACAGAGCTTCAAAGTGTTATTACTAAGATTATTACCAGTAAAGGATAAAGTAGATCACAGAAATTAGTGCCAGCGAAGTAGTCGGCGTATTTTAAATCCGCTATCCAAGAAGTTTAGACTATTTATTCTTCTTTATATGTCATTATATTCATAAGCTCATTTGAATGTAATTATTATTGTCACCCGTTGCAAATTCAGTATCTGAATACCTTAATTTAGGTAGCACACAAACATTGAACTGCATTTATGATATTACATTATCATATTAATTGATAATTTAATTGCTGTAATTAATCATCGCTATCAATGCCAGAAATTCCAAATTTCATCGCGAAAAGAAATCAACACAGCCCGATCGAACGACTCGAGCGGAGCATTTAAATTTGAAAATCCTTGCGCCAACAGAGCCCGGCTTCCACTTCTTATATAATTACCTCTCGTATAATGATGCAATTATTCGGAGGCAGTGGGCGAACACGTACGAGCTCGTGTAAAGTGTCTTGGAAATAAACGAGCGCGAGCACGAGTTCGGTATAGTATATCGATTCGCGGCTCTTCTCCCAAAACCCACCAGCTTACACTCCTCTACTCCCGCGTGCCCGCGTATACATACACACATACAGAGAGAGAGAGAGAGAGAGAGAGACTAGACGTCAGCGTTCGCTCAATGCAAATTGCTTAAACAGAGAGGCAACAGGGTGTCGCTCGGCACGGCGAGGATTCGCTTGGCAGCGCGTTTGTCACTGTCAGCGCGCGAGAGCTTACGCATTTACAGTGCACGAACGGCCTCCTCGCGTAGCACGCGCGCCTTTACACATACACAGTCACACACACACACACACACACACACACACACACACACACAAACACATTGACGCACGCGTACCTACCGCATACGGCGTGCTATTCTCAAACTTTCGAACGGTTAACGTATATACGGCACACTGCCAAAGCGATATCCTCCCTATCTGCCGCGTGCTCGCGCCTCGAATAGCGCGCGTGCCCTGCGACTAGCTCGAATCATTTTCGGGGGAGGTGAGGGGAGACAGGCTGCCGCGAGGTTCGCGACGGTTTATACGCGCACTGCTAAAAGTCACTTTTACGCGTGAATCATTGAGGAGAGAAGTTACGGCCACCACTCGCCGGCTGAATGAACGGATTTGTCACGAGTCGCGCTGCGGCGAGAGAGATTGGCGTCAATCCCAACTTTGCTCGTCCTAAAGAGTCGCGCTTAATTTTCATTAGCCGCGGATTTTATGAGGCTGTAATCGTCGCGACGCGACGCCATTGCCAATTGCTCGCTAATGCGTAGCTTGCGAGTTCGGTTTGGATGTACAATTATAGAGATTGCCGTTGGGGCTTGAATGTAAATGTTGAAAGGAGTGAAACGAGTCCTTTTTCAATCCAAGTAAAAGAGCAAAAATGGTCTTGCTATCTTGAGTTTTATCCAAAAATACAGCAAGATGGAAATAGAGGGCACTCGTAAAGGCAATAATACAAATCTCGCTTCGATAAGAGCGAGCTATTTTCATATTAAAACTCATACGTTCAGTCAATTGTGCGCGCTGACCTCCTTATTAAATTTTAAATAGCTCGCTCGGTAAGTTCAATTCACGTTTCGATAATGTCGGTCGTGCTAAGCTCCGACTTCGCTGCTGCGCAATTTTCGTTTAAACAAAAATATCGACAGAAGTTCGCAGATAAATGATTCGAATCCTTCCGAGTCGTCTCACTGGCGCAGAGCCGCGCGAAAGTATAAAAAGAGAAAGTAGCAGAAAGGGTAGGACGTGCGAGAGAAAATTTGAAAAGTAAAATTGTCGGGACGTCGCTTGGTCGGGGAAGTCTTTGGGGAGTACGCGTCAGTCGCGGTCCCGTGATACTTTGCAGTAGCAGTCGCGTGCGAGCGAGTGAGAGAGAGAGAGAGAGAGAGAGAGAGAGAGAGAGGGAGCGAAAGGGCATTAGGTGAATGATTTTGCACCTGCCACGACCATCACGCATAATTTATATCCAAAGTACACCGACGCACGAATGCGCGTTTGTAGCCCAGCAGCGGTAGCGGCAGTAGCAGCAGCGATGACGAGAGGGCGTGAAAATCAATTAGTTTTAATTAACGCAGTCAATTTGCAAGAACGTGTTTCCGGCGGTGAACGTGCACTGCGAGAGAGCGTCGACATTTGTCCCCAGGCGTATATATCCGCCCACTTAATTTACCTATATTTCGCGGCAGGGGGACGAAAAAAAAATCCTGCTAATAACTAATCCAAGTCCCCCCTATGCCCCCCTCCTCTCCCAGTACTCTATATGTATTCGTCAAGCTTCAACGTCTGTGTATATACGCTATAGCTCGGGAATTCGCCGGCGGTTGTTGTTTAATAAATATTTACCTGGAAATGCGCTTCCGATATAAAAATGCAAAATTGATCCGTCCGAAATAAACGTATATAACGGGTATGTTATAGACATCAGCCCGCGTATATAGCAGACGCATTTTTGTCAATAACTGTGCTCGAGCGCCGTACTACAAGCAGATAGGAGATAAACGAGATTATTAAAATTGAACGAATTTCGCTCTCTTTTATTCGATAAAAGTTGCGCAGCGAGAAAAAGAGTGGATGGACGTGACGGTGGTAGTTGTGGGGGCCGCGGGGCTAACATAATTTAAAAATGCAGCGCGCACTCCAATTAAAAAGTTTTAAAATCGTTACCTCTCCCGCGTAACCCAATTAAGCAGGGAGGGGTGGGGGGGGGGCATAATTAAATCTATCAGCTAGACGATGACTTGTACGGAAACAATAACCGTAAAACGTTAGCGCTCATGCATAAATGTAACGGCTAATCCCGACGATTTCATGCATCCACGGCTACTAGATCATTTTCAGCCGTATTATTCACACGCGTACACACTCACATTCACCACTAATACATTGATATATACCCTTGGCGGGGAGTTCAATAACCTTAATGACGTCAACAAAATATAGGGAAGAGCTTCTGGTAATCACTATCAATATACATCGGAACGATTCAGCGTTATACTTTATATTTCGCAAGAGTGTGGGCGCACCAGAACCTGTCTGTATAACGAATACGTAGAGTATCAGCTCTTAATATAAAAAATTGACAGACGAGGGAGGTGTAGAATAGATATTTGATTTGATACCTTTAGCACTGTAGTGGAAGATATATCGAATAAGAGTCTTTGTGTAAGATTAAAATACACAATATTCATTTTCTTTCATGTATGTTCATATATATAATGTATATATAAACTTAATCAAAACGTTTAATCAAAGACTTTGGACGTGAAGAATGTATCACGATAACTTGAGCTTTGTTCGTGTACAATAATAATTACTCTAGAACAGTGATGATAAGCTATGTACAAAATAAATAGAAGATCGATTATAGCACAACAGCGCGTAAATACCAAGATGATAGAGCAGATAAGATTCATACGCACAGTTTGCATACTCTTAGAGTGTTATATTATGTATAGCCAAACATTGGCAGAAAGTGAAAGAGAAATAATCTCTCTCCATCCCAGCGAAATGTTAAACACGCACTTTCACTATCCATCCATAGGTCGAGACATGCATGCACGCATACCCATAAGAACCTCAAGCTTCCTCTATTCCTGCCTCCATTCCGCCTCTTCCCACTTTCGGTGACAAAAGCTGTCGCAAGCTCTGATAGCGGCAGAGAGTGATGGCAAGACTTCTTCTTTCTTAGATCCTAGAGCTTTTTTTCCTTCCATCCTTGCTTTTTTTCCACCTCGTCCCGAGCGACGACAAGAGCCTCGAGTTCGTTTGCTCTATACCAAGGACAGGCCGAACGCGACGTTCCATCGAGGGCGGCATAATAGGATTACGTGAAGAATTACCAGCGGCGCGTTGCTTGCCTCGCGCAGAAGACCATGACGGGCGTCATTTCGAGAGAGACAGAGAGAGGGTGAGAGAGAGAGAGAGAGAGAGAGAGAGAGAGACTGGAAGAAAAAAGGGTCTGGGGTTATCGCGGGTTTTCCGCGAACGCTGATAATGTTTGCGGACTAGCAATAAATAATTCGATGGTAATGAATGAACCAACTGGAAGTGATTGATGATCAAAAGAATTTGGAGGATTGTTTGTTTTGGTTTGTGAGGCATTCAATAATTTTTTATCCACATTTCGGAGATTTTATTTTAAATAAAACCTGGTAACCATTTCCTGACATTTTTAATCACGTTAAAAAGGCGTAATGTTAAAGAATCTGTGAATAATGAATCAGGTTCAAAAATAAAGTTTAATTTTAGACATTCAAGTAAAACATTTTCTGCTAAAACATTATTATATTTATCAGTAAGTTAGTCAATGTAATAGAAAATTTATTATTATTTGCTATGAAATTTAATTTACATTTCATAGTCTTTTAAATATGCAATTTTCTTTATAATAAACAATCGATAAAGCTTAATTTTAAATTAATATCAGGCTACTAATAATAAAATACTTACGGGTGCCTTACAAGTATAACAAATTTTAACGTAAATTACCTAAAACAAAAAAATTATAATAATTAGTAAAATTAACAGATAATATTATAAAAGTATATTAAATTCCTGACGAAATGAGCTGCAGTAAAAGCTTCTCCACCCATTTTATCTTTAACTTAAGATAAGATGGGCGCAGAGTCTTTTACTGCAGCTCATTTTGTCAGGAATTTAATATACTTTTATAATATAATCTGTTAATTTTACTAATTATTATAACTTTTTTGTTTTAGGTGATTTAGGTTACAAAATTTTGTATGTATAAACCCCTCCCCCTCCCCCCTCTCCCTTAATAAGAATTTCTGATAAGAATACACGAAAATGAAGCAAAAACTTTGTCTGTTCCAAGTGTGCTGTATGCTAACGAATCCTTTCCAGGGGATATTGTAAGATTCGTCGCTCGTGTCAAACCAAAATTCTCACTCTCGAAATTACATCATCTTCTACAGTTCCGCTTCGGTCTCAAACTGAGTAGTATTCATCCACACCAATACGAGGAAGATCATCCCTCTCGAGTTTCTTATCTTGGGCGTACATATAAAGGGCGCACTTAATGTTTACCGAAAGATGAGAGAGACCGGAAAAAAGTAAAGGCTCTTGTTAGTAGTCTCGTAGAAGCTTTAGACCTTCCACTGGAATGAGGATAAAATCTCGAGTAAGGAGAGGAGGAATAGAGAGAGGGAGGGAGAGAGAGAGAAGAAAAGTCCGGAAAATGATAAAATAAAGATAAAGAGACGTAACAGAGCGAGAGAGCGAGAGAAATCGTGTAACATCAGCTCTTCGCCCAACTAAGAGGATGTGTAGGAGGTGAAAAAGGACCTCTGGGGTTGTTCTCGCTTGCGCAACTTAAGTTCCCTCTCTCTTTCTCTCTTTCTACTGTTTTCGGAAATTGGACGACGACGAGAAGCAGTCCTAGCGTAAAAAAAAAGAAGGGCAGGAGGGAAAACCTTTCCCCAGTGACTTGAGATATCCACTAGCACACATACACATACATACATGAGAGAAACTTGCCATGCCAGCTGGGCTAAGATTCTCCCGAGTGAAGTGAAAGCGAGGTGGAGAGAGACGGGGAGAGAGAGAGAGGGAAAGAAATGTAAGCTGCGTGACGAAATGCGCGAACAGTGCGGAGCGAGTGAGGGTTGTAATCCGAAAAGTTGCGAGAGAGCCGCGTTGTCTCTTTCTCCATCAGGCAAAAAAGGAACTTTTGTCCGAGCCACTTACTGTGTAGGTCAGAGGGAAAAATAGGGATGGCAGAGATAGAGGGGGAAGACGACGACGACGATCTTGTCGTTAGCGCCGACCGTGCGAGTAATGCGGCCTTATCTAAGCCAAGTTTCCCCCTCTCTTTCTGACTGAAGGTGGCTTCTTATAGGGTATGGTATTATCTCATTGAATTCTCTATGCTTCCATTGTGGTAACAATTTAATAAATTTAAACTTATATGTCATTTCCTATTCTTCTAAAAAGCATAGCTCTTTCTATTATTATGTGAATGAGTTTAAATGAAATAATATTTTAAACTTTAGGCTGGCTATATCTAATAATATCGCTTTTACTTGATTTCTTAGTGCATTCATTGAAGATGTTTTGTAACACTCGAAACTCTTAAAAATTCTAATTCTAATAGAAGTTTGCATGGAAAAAACTCACGTCCGGTCGATAGATATATTTAATTCTGAAGTCCAAAGAAAATTTACCTGTAACAAAAAAAAAACTATATTATAATAACAATAACATATGTACCTACTAAAGTAATATGAATCTTATCTTATAGGCAGTTAAAAAAATATTTTACTACTTTCAGTCTTAAAGTAAACGACATTAGAGACCTCAATCCCCATATAGTTATTTACATTTAAATTCAGCCCGTACTCTCAAACCGTTCCACATCGTAAAACTCGATTTCCCTACATGCTCGCTTATCTTATAAAATCAAGTGCTCTTATACGAGGGCAATTTTCAAAATAAAAAAAAAGATGTGAGCGAAGGAAAAAAAGAGCGCCGCACGGAAGAAGCGCTCATGCAGTTCGTTATCGGCCATCATCCAGAATAAGCGAGATGAGTCGCGTCAGTGTCAAGAGACGGCCTTTGCGCCACTGCGGCCTCCACAGTTGGGTGGGAGAGGCTTTGCTGAAATTGGCAATTAACCGGGCCGTTTTGTCCTGAAAGGCCACTCGACAGTCTCAAGAAAAATGTGTCAGACTTGCGCGCGCGCGCGCGCGTACGGGAGAAAGGCAGTAAGAGTAAGAAAGAGAGAGAGAGAGAGAGAGAGAGCACGAGAGAGAGATAGAGGTAATGGTGTGCTCTTTGAGGCAGGATTGACAATAATCCGATAGGCCTAGAGGTCTGGCTGCGGCACTTAGTGCGATTAAATCCGACGCGCTAGCGCTCCGATTCCTCCCACCGCCCCCGTCACCCGTTCCACTTTTATCTTGCCCTTTGCTTTGCTTTTTTCTTTATACTCATCCAGTAGCCTCCTCCTTCCCCTTTACTCCTACGATGACGAGATTTCAGCCACACCTTACTTCCGTCCCATTATCGCGTTACTCTACGTCTTTAGCTAGTTTTTTTCGGTATCGATTTTCCATACTTGCAAGTTCACCTTTTTTAATAGGTTTACGTGGGCGCCGCCCGCGCTCTGTCTTGACTCTTCTCATTTGTGGAACAATTTGAGCGTAAGCGAGCAAGAGAATTTGTAGTAAGTATTAGCGACATAGAAGTAACGTTTTCTTCCTACAACTTTCCCATAATATTTACAGACGTAACAGCTTGACTCAGATTTTTTATCCATTGAATGCGAGTTTATGTATCGCGCAACAAGTCAATATTACAAACTTTTGATTACATCATTTTGCAGTTTATTACAGTATTGTGTAGCGGTAATATCCTTTCCCAAGTTACAATTGTACTTCCGTGTAATCGTTACAATTTTACGAAAAAAGAACGCAGATTGGGTGCGTCTGAAATTTTGTCGCGTGAGCTCCTGCAGAATCGGTAAAGCGATAACAACTTTCGCAATACAAGTGCAACAAATATACAAAGGCTGGGAAACAAACGCGTCCCGGTCGTCAAATTGAGAGACAGACTCTCTCGAAGGGCAATCGCGTCGAGCTTGAATGGCGCCCGAAGCAAGAAATTCAGACGCGACTTCATCGTCGTTGCGAAAGGCCACGTGCTATTGCACGAATTACATCGGAGTTCGTAATAAATTCTGGAGAGAAGGAGAGAAAATGCGCCCGGAGGGCAGAGAGAGAGAGAGAGAGACAGAGTGAAAGTGAGGGAGTCTTGCACTCTGAATTAATTACGCCTCGACTTGGTACAGATGGCGGGGATTACGTCATGAAAAGGGGGTTTGTACGCGCAAACTCTCGAATGCCACTTCCGGACAAACGATCGGCTTTACCTTTGACGTTGGCATCCGTCACAGTCGCTTCCGTCACGGTGTTTCTGGTGACTTTCCAGCGTTCCTCTCGTTCGCTCGTTGCATTCGTCCACGTCACGCAATCTCACCGACAACACTTACTCTCTCTCGCTCTGTCCCACTCGCACTTTCTACTTCTCTCTTGCTCGTACTGCTCAATGTTGCAAATTCCTTTATCTTTCTTTAATCTTTGTGATTTGAAACATTTTCATTTACTGGCGGGTATAAAGTTTGAGCGCCAACATTTTAACATCTCGTTCATTGAATTTAATTATCTGATTAGTATGGGTGATCGAGGTCTAAATTAATTAAAGCATTCAGAATTTAAATCATTAAATATCTAGTTAATTGAATACATGTTAAAAAATTATAGCCCGCGCGAGTTCAATAATTAAGTTAATGCGGTACTTCTACTCGCGATTGATGAAGCTAATACTCGTACAGCTAAACTCTGGTAAATGTGTCATTTATTTATTCGAAATAAATTCATTTATCGAATATCGATACTAAATACATAATTATATGAGCGCCTTTTGAATGTTAATAAAGGTCTTCACTGCATGCCAATAAATCCATAGCTCTATAATTCATAATTTCAATATTAGCTTGGATCAAAGTGACATTGATTCGCGCTTATAAATTCTCCGCAAATAGAACGAAAATCACCTTTTTCATTACTCGGGTATATACATATATGTATTTCGAGTATTATGCGACATATCAGCATGAATCTCCGAGTCGTACAACATTTATACATTGACTCGCAGCCAAAAACGGTAACAATTACGCATTGCGACCAGGCGAATTAACGACATCACGCTTGTATTTCCCCAATCACGAATTCACCATAGGAGAGGGAGAGGGGGTGGGGGGAAGAGGCAAGCCAAGTACAGAAATGAAAGACACAGACAGACACACGGCGCTTTTCGTGGGTAATGAATAGGAAATTTCAAAACGCTGACAGACGCGCGCATGGAGGGTAGCACGTCTCATTCGCATCTACCTCTCTTCGCCCCCCCCCCCTCCGAATCTCTCTTTCACGAGCGGAGGGTTATCGTCATTTCCGAATCGATTTCGGTAATTGAATAATCAATCCAACCGAAGATAAGGGCAGTAGTGGGAGAGCGGAGTTCTTCCCTTATCCCCTTAAGAAAGGGGGAGCGAGTGAGAGAGGGACAGAGTAATTCCTGTCGATCGAGATTCAATTAAAAATTAATGACTGTCCAACCCTCGGCGCTGCAGCAAGCGTGGAGCGCGGCTTTCCTCGGCTGCTTCAAACTCTTCAGGAGTAGTGTCTCGCTCTCGAATATACGAGCGGCCAGAGCCAAAGTCCTTCGTCTTCCGGAAGTATACGTGTATATATATGTGTGTTTGTGTGTATGCGCGCTCGCGTGTGAGCGTACCGCAGCAGTAGCAGCAGTAGCAGCAGTAGCAGCAGTAAGCAGCAGCAGCAATCCAGTTTTGACGGAAAATGAAGACAGACGAGCCCCGACGGTTACCGGCCCATTAGACTTTTCACGATGAAGCCTCCGCAGCTCGGCGGCTCCTGCTTCTAGCCTCTCCTCTCGCCAAGGCCCCCGTATACTCGTATTATTTAAACTCTTCTCTCGGCGAGGCTCCGAGAGCCAATTTCTCGCGGGCATTAAAAATTTAACGTGCGCCCGCGCCGTAACGCTCTCGCTCTCTTGCTCGAGTAGGAGGTGGCCGCGCGTCCATGCCGCCGTTGAGAGGCAGCCCTTCGCTGATGGTGTGTTTTATGCCACACGATTCGCGATGAGAAATGACTGTCTTTGATCCATATTCTTTTTCTTTTTGCTTTTTTTGTTTAATTGATCAGTCCTTTTTTTAGCTTCGGATTTCAATAGAAAATTGATTTTGGCGTTTCTGCGGAGCGGAGCATTTCCAGAGGACTCTGTGAATATTAGATTTTTCAAACGCGAATGAATATTTTTCCTCATTAGTGGAGTGGAATTAATTTAGAAATTCACTGAAATTATAAAGTATTGTCTTAATGCATGGAGGAACAATGCTGTCTGATGAAAGAGTTGAAAGAGTTTAGTTTCAACTCGTATTATTGTAATGTTATAATTTATGGGAGATGCACTTTATGCGAAATGAGAATAAAAATATTACGCTCGAGCTCTCGTGCTTGCAGCGCAAAATTCGCTTCGAATGCCGGGTATCAAGAAAGCGTGGCTCTATTTTTAAAAGAATTCCTGTCAGAGGAAAATTTTAAATTTTAAATTTTTTTCGCAGCGATTCATAATTTTGAGCATGTTAATTAAAAAATATCAAGTTACAAAGCAATTCCGCACCCCTTTTGCGACGAAAAATTTACATTAAAACTTTTTTTTAGTCGCGTACAAATTAATAACGAAACCTCGCGCGCGCACACACAGTCACTTTTTTTTTCAATTTTTCTCGGTGAATCTGCATGCTCCACTTGCACATAGGCGAAAAAAAAAATAAAAGAATAGCTGGAGTGTGAGAGGCGAGAGCTGTTAATTTGATGAAGGATGACGGGATAAAAACTGTTGCGCCTCGAGTTTGATGAATTACGAATGATAACGAGGTTGAACTCGTTATGAAACGTGGCCCGTGCGTTCGAAGAATTGCTTGGCTCCGCACTGCATCCATTCAAAGTGCGGGAGAGAATCGAGTCGTATTACTTTGTGTTCGGGACTTGTGGCCTGGAAAAAGAGAACACACTGCATCCACTGTGTCAGTTAGTCGGCAGTGCCATTCCACTGAAAGAAATCAATGTATCGAGGGTATATGCAGAGATGACGCGAATTAAAAAAAAAACGAGAAGAGAGAGAGAAAGAATCGACGGAGTTGAGCGCACGGCTCACTCGCTTCCACTTGTGCTTAATCCGCTTGAAAAATACGTAAATACGAAATGGCTTTCGCGTTGCTGGCACTGCTGCTGCTGCTGTTGGTGCTTTTTTGCCCCGTGTTAATTTTGTTGCACGGTGTTATTTTCGTTTCCCTGTCTCTGTCTTCTACTCGGGGGGCTCCACTTGCTGCGAATAAATAAAGCGCATTTCGGGTGCGAGCTTGTTCCCGTGTAAATACCAAAAAGGTTAAGTGCTTCGTGAAGGATTTTGCATCACAACTGAATCAGTTTAACGGTCTTAGAATGCCGGGGGATTATTTAGAAACACAGACTGCGAAATACAATTGCTCGGTATTTATTTTAAAAATCAACTCGCATTTTGCAGAGCTTTGCCGATGCAATGTGACTCAGAATTAATATGGTTTAAAGACTTATATAATAAGGTTAAAAGTAAATATAGATGAATAAGCTGAAACTAATAGAAGAATTTATTATATGTTTTAAAATCGAGTACGCATCTCTTAAAAATAGCAATTGTTAATGTATATTTACTGCATATATTACAAAATAATCTATTTGGTGTTTATTTTTGTTTAAATACTATAAGGACATGCTTTGATTCTGTGAATAGCTTTACTACAAATCCATATATCAATAACAATAAGCTTTCAATTTTTAATTATTTTAGCAAGAGATAAAAATAGTAAACGAATTAGTTTGGATGAGCAAAAAAATCATATTAAATTACTGAATTTGGATGAAATTAAATTGAATTTCTTTACGTAAATTTTTAACAGCACTATTTTTTAAGCACAAATTTTTTATCATCATAAAAACAGAAATATTATTTTAATATTTACATTTACCACTTTTCACCGGATGATCATATACAATTGGAAATTGGGACAGCTAATGACAAATAGATGAAGCTGTTCACTTTATTTTGGACCAAAAATAATTCTCTAAATTATGTACCAAAATTTAAAGTAAATTCTCTTTTATTTCAACCACGAATTTCATCCTCCCACAGCCCAACTACAACCAAAAAGTAAATTTCAGAACGAAAACTAAATGTTTGCCAGACATAAGATGATTCAATTTTAAACTTTTATCCCATCGTTCAAAAATAAGCATCACCACCACGTGAATTTTCGCAATCCATGACTTTCCATTCCTCCTTATTTGGCCGTATCTAAAGTAAAACGAAAAAAAGGTAAGAATGAAAGAGCGCGGATTAAGCCCTTGCACAGGGGCTCGAACAGGCGATTAAAACGCGCTTCGTTTAACGGACGAGACGCAAAAATAAAGGCAGCGAAATTACCTCTCGACTCCTAACCGCTAAAACGAGCAAGCCCTATTCCCCTACTTCCTCCTCCATCCGCCTCCTTTTTTCCAGCTGCCCAAGCTTCCAGCCGGCAGCTCTCGCCTCGTCGATCTCGCGCGGTAATGGAATTTTCAAGATTTCCGCATTCGTGTGGTCAAGCCCTGCGGTTCTCACGAAAATGCTTTTCAGCGGCAGCGGCGGCGGCGGCGGCGGCAGCGGCGACGGTGGTAGCGGCCAGCGGTTCGGTTGTGCGCGGAAAAATACGCTCGCTCGCCCGCGCGAGGGGGATAATGCATTTATGTATTACTACGTGCGGAGAATTAACCCCGGGGTAACGACGCGGCTGTATATGGACCCGTGCTCTGCACCTATACCCCACTATATGGGTGTGCACATACACACGTCGGATAGGCGCGATGTACGTCCTGCGTTATGGTACGCTATGTAACATGTGTTTCTAATCTCTCGGTATATCAGCAATGCAGTAATGGCGCACCCAAGCCGAACTACTCTCTCTCTCTCTCTCTCTCTCTCTCTCTCCTCTCTCTCTTGCACATTGCCTTACCCTCCTGCGCGTTAAATCTTCAGTGAAATCTTTTAGATCGTATATATGCAACATTCCCATACGCATAAATTTATAAAGCCGAAATATCGATGTTGTTTATTGCTAGCTGGTTATTGAATCAGCCTAATTCTGCGCTTATAGTTTATCTTCATTTTCGTGAAATACGTATATCTGCGTGTGCATACAGGTATAGGAAAAACAAAATTCGAAGCAATGAAAGCTATAGTGCAGTATAGCTGTTAGAATTTAAATATATCATCATTTCATAGAAATTTTGAGATATTGTTAGTGCAGTATGAACTAGATATGCTGGGTTTGATGATCCATTTATATCGTATAGGCGCTAACAAAGCAGTTTTATAAGCTTTTGATTCTAAATGATAATGCTTAATTAAATACAGCATGGCGTTACCAAATTTTATATGATGAGTGATATTTATAAAATGCTCTGTAATTTATATTCTTTTATTATAAATAATAAATTAGATATAATAATTATAATAATGAAAATAAATTTCGTTACGAAATTGTTAAGTAAATATTACATTCAGCATGGAAGAGGGATTCGCGTAGTAATAATAATATATTATAAAGTTATGACTATATTTACTTAGAATTACTGAAGTTTTAATGGACAGTTCCTTTTAGTATCCTATTGATAATATATGTATAATAGAGGGCATATAATATGGCATGAAATAATTACCTAGAATAAACAACAAACGCAGTTATACACATCAGTAAATATTGCACATGGAGCAAATTTAATTCAATTGGAACAAACAAATTAGTATTGGTTTGCAAATTTATAAAAAATTAGCTTCAAACGAATCCAACACGAATGTTAAACTGCATATTATCTTTCAACTCTTAGTAACTGAAAAGTAAAATTTCGAAATCCCAATTCTAAAGGAATATTTTCGACGAACATCAACAACAATTGCTATTATGGCAGTCTACAATTTTAATTTTCCCGTGGCTTGATCAGCGTTTCATTTTCTGCCCTTTCACAGTGCTGAACAATCGCTCACCTCTCTCTGAAAATTAGGACATTCGAAATTTCGCAGCGTTACCATCGAATTTCGATTCTATCATGCATCCCATCGGTTCAGCAAAATTTTGGAAAATCCACTTCGTAAAGGAAACGGTGAACCATATCGCTTGAATTCCATCTCATCGATAAATTCATCCGATTTCATGTGACACATCCCACCGTGCGCTAGGAAAAACTTTAAGTGAGTATTTTTTAATGATTGTGCAATGTTCCGATTCAACGAAGGCGGTATTCAGCAAAACGGAAACGCACCCGTAGGTCGCGCAGATCATTGTTGTCCAAATGTAACGCGGCTCGGCGGTTAGTTAGTCGACTGCAGAGAAATGTATTACGTTCACAGACACACGCAGACATGCATAGTCAACTTGTTCGTTCTGCGGTTTCAATGAGTGCCTTCACATTACGCCGGATTAACATACTATGAGTCAGCTCGGCTAGTCCTTGTCATCTCGCCGCTCCATACCACAAAACTGAGTCAGGATCTTTTTCCGAGTGGTGGACTAGTACACATACATATACACAGAGAGTCGGTCTTTGCATTGTAGGTAAGCCAAGATAACAAAGCCTCTATCCAAATAACGACCAAATCGGGATTTGATGATGTGTAAGGCTCGTGGACGTTTCCAACTCTTGCTAAGGCAGAGTGAGAGAGAGAGAGAGAGAACAAAGCCATGAGAGAACTTGTCTTCTGTGTTTCTATCTCTGGACGAGGCAATTCGGAGTTGCATCTTGAGACTCTTTGACGAGGTGTCCCATCTCTCTGTGCAGGCGGTCAATGAGTTCCCTAGTAGATTGTTATCCCTGAATTTCTTGGACGTCGAAAGTAGAATCGGGGTTACGGTCTGGATGGAAGCTTTCGAGGAGATGAGACTATATATATACATATAAGGGAGGGAAATAATTATTTGCGGGGCAATAGTTTGATTAAATTTTCTCCGGCTCAATTCTCATATCGATCTATGCTATCTTTAATGCTAAACTTTTGGTAAAATCTAAAGTCTTCTTAATTAGTACATACATAGATCTAGATGATTCATATTAATTGAGTTACAGTAGTATTCATAAACTAATATTTTTAATGTAAGAATATACTAAACACAATCGATTACTCTTCAAATATATAAAATATTCTCTAGCACATCGTTAAAGAATTAGAAAGACCAGAACGAGTATCAATTCTCGTGGTTATTCCAGATATTGGAAAATATCGTCAGACACTCGATTAAAATCAAAACTTCTAATTCTTTGAATCGTTATCTTAATTAAATACTCACCCGTATAAAGGGCAGGTATTTGTTAATGATTCGACGAAGCGGCACAACGAAGCTTAACGAAGCCCCTTTTTCAAAAAGGCGTTCGCCTCTCTCTCTCTCTCTCTCTCTCTCTCTCCGTTCCCTTCTACTTCCTCTCTTCCACTCGTTTCCCTTAGTTCACAGGAACGCCGTTTTCCCTAATGAGAAAAGCGCGCACCTTGTCATTTGTATGCAATCACCTGACCCACTGACATCTCCCTCTCTCTGCCATTATTGCACGGAACACGCGCACCAACTTCTGCAGCGTTATACCTTTGCGTTCTATAAACGTGAAAGGGGTTGAAGGGACAGGTGTGCGCGTAATTCTATGCACTTTAAATCCGAGTGAATTATTTTAATAATGAATTCAAGGCTACTAAGAGTTTTGTGAGTTCTTAGAGCGTTGCTGCGGAAATCACGAAAATATGTGTAAGATTTAGTAATGATTCGTCGAAAAGTTTATATCTTATGTATGATTTGTAGCCAATCAGAAGAATTATTACTTAGAATTAGTTGTTGATATATCGTGATGAATTTTCTAATGAAAAAGTTAAATGTAATAATAACTGAGCGAAATTACCCCCGTAGAAATCAAGCCTGTTTAGAAACGGGGTAAATAACTAGAAACTAGCCAATATTGCTTAAATGATATTTATTAGATGATAAATGTGCGAAAAATCGTTTCATCTTCGCAAAATCTTAGATGTAAATGGCTCTATTCTACTAGGGTAACAAAATAGTAGAAAAAGTATTTAATATAATGATAAAACTAAACCAATTGTAAAGTATGTTATAATGGAGAATTGCTTTTAACAAATAAAAGTAATAATTGATACAAAGAAACTGAGTAGAGAATTTCTGCAATACCATTATTTTAAAGCTGCGAACATCTTGCTCTATTTTTTTTATCGACGATAATCAAACTGCACGATATTCTTCGTCGGTACTTCAGCAGGTATATATCAGTTCGGGGCATGTTACATCCCCATTCTCGTCGTAATCATCATTAGCCCGACTTTACTACCTTTAAATTCAGTCTCGACCCGAGATAGTCTATCTTAAATGCCAAGTTGGGAAAGGGGACGTAAGCAAGGCTTATCTCCGTAAAAAATGTTTATAGGGAGTTCATATACTTTTAAACAGAAAAATCGCCAAAGCTCGTATCGGTTTCTTTCCACAGTGCAGATAATTCCGATTCATCATTAACCCCTAACTACGACAGCCGCAGCTCCGATCCGAAATTGAATTTTTGCAAAATCGAACTCTCCGCAGACTCTCATCCTACTGACGCAGCCGGGCGAATTTCAACGAGATCCCCTCGGTAATCTAACAATTACTTGTGCAAGGCTTGACGAGGGGGAGAGAGAGAGAGAGAGAGAGAGAGATAGAGAGAGAGGGAGGGCGAACCAGCCAGCCAGCAGCAGCAGCAGCGGTCAGAAAGTATAGCTATATAGAGATAGGCTGCACGGGACCAATATCCCCGCAGATATATATCGAACGAGTCAGCGATACGCTAACGATTCTGGCCGTTGGTGGTGCATCGTGTGCCGGCTGGCGCGGATAACCGGCGTTCGATGTAGGGGAAATGGCGCCAGATAACGGAGAGAGAGAGAGAGAGAGAGAGAGAAAGCGAGCGGGCCGGGATAAGTCTCGCGGCTATTTGACTCCAGCGTTATGGGGTGCGATGTTATTTTACGATGCCGCGCGCGCTCGCCCACCCGCGCGACAGGGTATCTCTTCCTATTTGCGTTTTGCCGCGCGAAACCGCGGCGATCGCCCCGTGCGTTAAAGTATCCCTGGCTATATAGATGTGTGCGGGAGAGAGGCCGAAGGATCGATCAGGACGCGCACACTTTTGCCTCCTCCCGACTCTCCCTCCATCGATGCATGTGGCGCGCCGAGCTTGCCTTTTTCACTCTGTAACGACAGAGTGCATGCCTGTGTGTGAGAGCTCGCTCGTGTTTTGTCGGCGGAGCTGATGGCATGCTGCTTTGAGAATTAGCGCTAACGATCAGGTGGCGGTTTATGTATATGTATGCATCGTCTGCCAGTGTGTGTGTGCGCGCGTGCAAGTGTGAGTGAAGTGCAGTATCGCGAGGCGTGTATAATGCAACGTTTTGTGTAAATATTGAATGCACGATAGCGGTTCTATCGAGTCAATTGCAAATATTATTTTGAGCGCCATGATGCTGGCACTCGTCGAGCATCATTCGTTGAATATCACGCTGATTATAGTTGGCCGTTCTAAATTGAAAATTTTCATTTTATCCCGGGTTTAAAGAGTTTGCCGCTATCGAACTGATTTGTCATTTTGGTTGCTAGTGATTATTCTTGTTTTACTCTTTTTTTTTGCTGCGTGTGACCGGATCGATTGTATGTGTACTCGCGTTGCATTTCGAATGCGCGCTTTCGCTGAGCCTTAATCGTTGTTAATGGTGTTTTGTTATGTACGCGAACGTATACGCTTTTGCACCGTATTTCAATCGCTCTTAATGATGTTTTGATAAAACATTTTATAATGTTTCTGAAGCCACGAAAAGAATAACGCGTGTGAAGGTAATGAGATTTTAATGACCGCTAATGCCTATAATTAAGTTACGCACGTCTCGCCAACAAAAGAATTATTTCTTTGATTTAAGTAGTAGTTTCTTCAATTCAGTAAATATTTCCCTAAATGAAGTTCATAATTTACTTAGATGTATTGAAATAAATATTGAGTTTTTTATTACTTGAAATGAATATCTAGTTTTCGAATACTTAGACAGATGACGGGAACCAGATTTCGAACACTTTTATTCTTACAAAAAAATATTTTATTTATACATAAGTCGCTTCTAAATGTAAAATTGAAACTCTAAGCGATTATTAACCGTAAAAGAGCTATATCTCTAGATTTTTTTGAAAATTAATATAATTTATTTTGTATTTCAATAATTTCGTAATTGCTTCAATTGAGAATTCACCTATGCTGTTAACTTAACTAAAATTTGAAACTTCAAATCCACATTCTTATAAAATTGTACACTACAATCAAGCATTATATGTAGTTGTATTACATGCAACAGGAGTGAAGCTTGACGAGACAGCGTCTAAATTCGCCATATTAGCAAGTTGACAGTTCAATCAGAAACAGAGGAATGCAAACATGACGATGGGCCACTTATAAATGTGCGCAATGACGATGTAAATTACACAGAAACTTGCTGCTCTCTTCCATCTCCTTTTATTAGATATCACTCATTCTCTCCATCTCCCTCTCTCTGTGTCACTCTCGGCAGCTTGATCGTACACGTAATCCAGCACATGTTCTCATAGGCCATAATGCGAATATGTGAGCGCGCGCGTGCGTCGAGGAGGAATGCGCGATCGCGCGCGCGGGAATAAACCTGGAGAGCCGTTAAATTTATACGCGCGTTTTACAGGCGATCGCGACATTAACCCCCTGCACGAGCAAAGCACATTCTTCGTGGCTATACATGTTTAACGAATGAATTTCTGTAGAAACGTAAAGCGTTGCAGCTTTCTCACCCTCTCCTTCATTACTTCTTGACTTTTTTTTTCTGCGTATACGCCTCGATAATTTCAATGTCGTGCTTCGTGCGCGTGTCTGCGCGCCGGATTACATATGCTCGCGATTTCTGAAATGTATTATTGGCGTGTTTTGCTTTCCCGTCGCTGTGCGTTTTGCTCTATGGCGTTGAAGCGAAATGCTTCAACAAACAAAGGTTGCAGTGTATTTGACAGGAATTATTGAAATTTGGAATCAGTAGAGATGAAAAATATTATGGTTTTTAGTTTATGCATTTAAACAAGAATTTGAAAAATACATACTATTTTCTAATTTGACATTAGGCAAAAATTGTAGATTTTCGCTGGAAAAGAGTGAAAAACTTATTTTTTACTCGAAAAGAAATTAGAGAGCAATACATCCGTAATTCTCGTCCTAATATTTTTGTGATTTATACAAATATTTTTCTATGATTATAGAGCAGAGTGTAAAAAAAATTTAGAAAAATATTTTTTCAAAATAGTAATCGTTGAAAGTTATATCTAATTTTAGTAAAGTCACAAATGAAGGCGAAGCATGCCTATTATTAATCTCAATAACAATTATTTTGTCACTTCAAAGTGAAAAATTTCAATCATATTTTTTGTATAACTGTAACGTTGGATTTCAATTACGTAAGCATACGTGAATCTACATAATGCGACCGCAGTTATCGCGTCTCTCGTTCACCGCCAAAACATAGCGCCTCAAAATTATTAAATAAAATAATTTATATCCGTGAATAGTTTCCGAACTAAGTGTCTATATTTGATCGAACTGTAATCGATATTTTGTTTATCGTCCGGCGTTCCCATAGACGCGCACCGCGCTCTACTTGTATATGTGCCCGGCAAGTTAAAGTTCATGAATACATATTGATCGCTAGGAAATGACAACTACAGGACCGGAATAATAATACGCGGCATGTGTATGTGTATGCGTGTGTGCGCTCGAGAAGGGACTGTGCTCTCTAAAGTTTGGCTAAGCATAAAGTCAAACGAAAACTCCGGTGCCATGTGCATTATAATCCCCTACTCTGCTTACTCCTCCTTCTTCTCTTTCTCTCAGTTCCCTTTCTCTCTCTCTCTCTCTCTCTCTCGCTCTCTCTCTCCATACTCACAGCCCTACCAGTTTCGGTTCGTTTTCCCGGTTCGAGAAACTTCCACCAAGTATTTGCAGGCTCATCCGTGGACCTCTACTACATACACTCTGCATCGAGAGGAAGAGTTAATTGTATACGTACCGAGTAATCTGATAAAAGGTGTTCCAAAATATGCGTGCAAATAAAAAAAAGAGGCAGGCACTCGTTGAAGAAATTTTAAGGGCAGGAGGAAAGGGAAGAAGAGGACTAGGGAAAAGAGATCTGCTAACTTTTATATCCGGACAAACTTTTTTGTTATATAGCGATGGTGGTGCAGCGGCAGCAGCGACCAACTTACGCGATAAAGTATGCTCTTCAATGACTTTGGAAAGTTGCATAATGTCCGAGTACTCTCTATACCGGATATTCCTATGATAAACTAGAAATAAGTGGATGAAGCTAAGGCAATTTTTCCAGATTCGGGAAGGAGGAGGGGTCGCGCTTTCTCGAGAGAGATTCCAACTTTTTTAACGACAACGCCTTTCATCCGGTTAATTTATGACGATTACGAGTTCGTTTAATTGTCTAAATGAAATGTTCATTAGTGACCGTAGCAGTTGGCATCTATTTGACCCTTTGACCGATAATGGGAAATGTATTTCTCACCTTTTGCTCTTTTATTTTAAATATATAAAGGTTTATTATTATTCGTAATTACTTGATTGTAATAATAAATTAATAATAGTAACAATAACAATGAATGATTCTTCTGTCATTGATTAAACAATAATAATCTTATAACCATATGCCCGCTAAGACTAAATTAATTGGCAAACTTTACCGACGCTAGTAATGGATATAAAATTTAACTGCCATTTCAGATAAATTAAAAAATTAATCAAACTCTCATTAAAACAACGATTAATCATTCGTCAGATGCAACCAAAGAATTCTAATAGCACTGCGTATATTAAAAAAAAGTCTATAGAAAAAGAAATCTGTTTTTCTCGACTTATTAAATCCCCTCCTCATTTGCAGCTACTAGAAATAGATTAATCAATCAATTTAGCAACATCCAAGTGAAATTTAATAATTAGAGTAGATTAAATTTTAAGAGAGCGAGAGGCCTTGGGGGTTCGGTAGAGCCGAGGAACCGGGACTAACTTACGTTACGCAGCCTTTCCTCCTCCCTCTCCTGCCGCCTCTCTCCGCTCGTAATTGCTCGGCTAGACTATAAGCTAACGTCGGGCGTCGCCGGCGTCATCCTCGTCGCGGTGATGGGTCGAGGGGTCGATTCACTTCATTAGGGTGGATTCATGACAATTAAGAGGGAATCACCCCTTGGGTACGAGGAGAAGGAGCCAAGACTTCCGACGCGGCGACGTCTTCCTCCTCCTCGTGCCACCTCCTTCTCCATTCTCCTTCGCCTATTACGCGCAAAACGACATAGTAGCGAGAAAGGGTGGCGCGATCATCGGCTCGTTACACTATATATAGTTTTGTTGTGTGTGTCGGGGACGAGGATAACGTTTGACTGGCAAGTGTATATAGGTATATATAGAGATGCGAGAGGCTCGGCTCCGCAAAGTTTATAGTTGCTGAGATGGTGGTAAAGTGTAATATCGATCGTGCGACGTCCTGAAACAATCACTAGGTGTGTTATTGATATGCCGCACCAATCCTAACTAAAGGATTAGCCGCATTTGTTGTGGATATTTTGAGTCAACGTTTAAAAACGCTATAACTCGGGATTTCTGAGTTAAAAGAAGGTATAGGTGCAAATACGATTCGGAAATTCCTTATGTAACTAAATAAATGTTTTAAACTCTAACAAAACCTCTTCTTTCTCAGGGTTGCCCTTTCCCTAATCCCTATAATAATTTTTAGTACCTACTATAGAGCCGTGACTAGGCTTACTAATTTCTTGATACTGGCTATGAAAGTAAAATAGAAAGAACCGTGCCCATTTATTACTCGGTTAGACTCTTATAAAATATTTTAGCAATATATGTTTGAACGAGAACCGTGCCTATTCAAAACACAATTAGACTCGTTTTAAATATGAATAATATGAAATATATGTTTGGACGAGAACTGTGCCTATTCAATATACAATTAGACTCGTTTTAAATTAAAATAATTAAATAGATAAATGTTTAAATGAAGAAAAAGGTGCGTTTTTCCATGCATGTGGGTTGCACGTGCAGGGCCCGTCTTGGGTGATCATTACATCTGTTTATCGTAGATATTGAGTGGTTCTCGGTAATCTCTTGCACATGTTTGTCGCCTGTACATCATTTCGCCCCGATACGCAACCGGACATCTGTGTATTTTTATGTTTTATACAGGGACCGTTGTTCGCTGGGTTTTGGTTTACTTAAGATTACGGACCACTAACGTGAAAGTGGAAAATATATATATATATATATATGTATATGAAGAATAAATAAGAGAGGGAAAACGCTGGTCGTAAAGATAAAAAATGGTATAAGTCCTTATACATTAAAACTCCTAGCGCTGCATATAGATTTACAGAAAGTTGTAGGGAAAATACCCGGAAAATTCCTCTCGCATTGTCGTCTATTAGGGAATGTAACTAGATATGATCTAGGGGGAAAGAAGTAGTCCTTTTTTACCATGGGTGCGTTTCGTCGAAATTGATTCGTGATTTTACTCAAAAATGCGCATGGTAACTTATCATGCGATAAAGTTAAAAAAAATTTTCCTAAAGGTGCGCACGACGTTACAATCGGCTCGAGAGGCAAATGGGCACTGGAGAATCTTCATTATGGGGAAGGCTCATTGTAGTCTTGAAAGGGGGATTTTATCCTTCACGACATAATTGAGAGCGGAAATAAAACGGCGAAGGAGCAGCGCCGCAAGCTTCATTCATAAAAATCAGTAGCTTAAAAAATTGAGAGGATGCTTTCTCAGTGAGAAGCATTGTTTCGATATTAAACGCTCGCGACGGGGTTGTAAAGCGCAACATGCATTTTTAATTATCTCACGTTCTAGATTCTTGGGCGAATAAAAAGGTTTTAAAGAATTCATATATTTGCTTGTTGCTGAATACTATACGAAATCTATAAAAGTAGCTGCGCATCGTTTCGAAATAGCAAATATTTACTTTCCTTTGAGTTCTTTCCTTTGAATACAAATGAGAAATTCGCTCGAAAAAGAAAATTTATGCTATAGTAGGTGAAAGGCTAAATTGATCATCATTGAACGTAAATAGATGCAAAAATGAAAATCCTTTATTTTTGTGATGTCTCGAGGGTGTATGACTTATACCCTCCTTTTCAGTCTAATAACAAATATTTCACTTATTAATTATACACAATAAATATTTAACAAAAAAGAAACCGTAAGAAAATTTTTACTGTGTCCCGTGAACTTTTCAGAATTGGAGATATAAGTAAAGGTCAGTTCTATAATTAAATAACCGACTAATAGACAAATAATTGATTATATCACAATATTTGTTTGTACTCGAATTAACTCGAAATACTTTACTGGAATAAATCAATAATACCAAAAAATAAAAGAAAATCGATAATAAGCTTTTCGCGAAAAAGCAGACTCGACCGCCAACGGATAACCGCGAAAGCAGAAAAAAAACTTTCCGCGTGCTCAAATATAGCAGGCGGGGCATATATATCTCGGTGGTTTATCAGCGTATCTCGGAAGCGCGCCTGCACACGCAGACACACACGGGGCATTAAACGTCAAACGGCCATCAACGAAATTTGCGGTTACTTCGGACGAGATCGAGCGGCAGACGGTCAGTGCTGCAGACAGAGCGAGAGAGAGAATCGTAACCAGTGGGTATATATACCCCATGCGGCCATTCTCGATTCCGAGAGAGACTTGATAAGGGGAAGAGAGGGGCAGAGAGCGAGCGAGCGAGAGAGAGAGAGAGAGAGAGAGAGAGAGAGAGGAGTATAGTCCAGTCAGTGGTATGGTGCAAGTATCGGTCGCGGCCGACGACTAGAGAGAGGAAGCGGCCGGTGGAGGAGGAGGAGAACTGAGGCAATACCTAATCGATCATGCATAATCGTGTACGCACGCACGAGTAAAGGATCCGTGCCCACATACTCGCCTATGTATCCTATATACAATATATGCAGTGTGTAGTAGTAGATGGCGGCCGCAAGCGAGAATACGACCGCCAAGCTATGGTCACTTTGTCGATGCGGAATCCGGCAGCGATGATGATCATGATCATGATAATGATGCCGCCGCAGCCGCTGCTGCTGCTGTCGCTGAAGCTGTTACTGCTGATGCTCTCTAGCCTGGCAGGCTCTGCTCCTCCGCGACGGTATTATAGTAGCGGCCAAGTGAGACTACACGTCGGCCCGCCGCGAACAATCCCCGAATTAATTGCGCCTAAGGCGTGCCATGCGTAATTATCTCCCTGCGCGTAATTACGATCCGTGCCAACGAGAGAGAGAGAGAAAGAGAAATAGGTAACAAGAGCTCGCGGCTACGATGCCTCGAATAATTATTGCTGTCGAGCATTTACATTTTATATATGCGTATATGTGTGTCTCTTTGCGATGAGCAATCGAACGCCTTTTTGTGTACGCGGTGTATTGTGTGTACTACCCGTGCTGCTGTCTGTGGTTGTTGCGAGTGAATTTATCGATTGCGCGATAAAACATTGTATTTGCTAGTGGTAAATAATGTGAGTGGAAAAATTATTTCATTGGTCGCCTCTTTAGCGCTTTCCCTCCCTTCTCTCTCTCTCTCTCTCTCGCTCTTATCTCTGGAAGCATAATTTACCTCGAGTTTTAAATAGAATTAATGACAATTCAGCGAGACGAGACCGTCAATAAGGCATTTGTGGCTTTTTATATTTTTTCGTTAGAGAGAATATTTTGTAAGATTGGGTCAAAAGCTTATACTATTTGTATAATTGGTAGAATTATTTATACTGGTGACTAATCACATAAAATTTACGACAAATCTGCTTCTAACTGAAGTATCGATTCATAAGGATCTGCAACTTGAGTTGTACTATAAGTTATACTAAATAGTTTGTTTTGTATTTCACGTTAAGTAATTCCATAATTTTTCTCCCATAGTATTCCTTATAACTAAGATGTCACGCAAAATCCTTACGGCAGAGTTTCTATTCGTATAACACGTGCGAAGTGACAAATCGCAACAGCCTGAACACGCACCTTACCGCCACCTGCAACGCATTATTGTTCACCCACATACCCTCAACCACAATCAATCATCATTTAAACACCAGTCGTTCATCAATCAGATAACTTTAATTCGCTCATTCACAATTATAAATCACACATTGAGAAGCCTGCGATCAACGCTCCAAACTAATCGATCCAATGTGATGTATACTGCAACACAACGCAAACTTTGCCTAATCTCATCAAAATCAGTTAATACGACGTCAAGGTAATATTTTGCTAGTAACAACTATACGTATTCCGACATCCGCTCGGAAGCACAACTAGCGCGATCTTACTTTGTATATCTGCTATTCCCGCATATATACATAGACACATACACACATTATGTGCTTATACGCACATATATACATATACATAGTTTGAAACAGGGCGTGTGCGATGCAGTGCGGCGGTGGCGCAGCATGCGGTAATTAAATCAGTGATATCTGCTTTGGGGATGAAGAGAAGCGCAGTGCACAGTGGCAAAGCTAACTTTCGCCGGATGTCGGGAGAGCGCCGCAGTCGAGTCGCGCGAGCGCGCCGCCGGAAGCCACATAGCCGAGCTTCGGCCTGTATTAGCGCGCCGCCAGGTATACCAAGTCGCGCGAACTTTGTCGCAGCTCTCTATCTCTCTCGCCCTCTCTCTCTCTCTCTCTGTCTCTCTCACACTCTCTCTCTCTTTCTCTCTCTCGGATTCAAGACGCCGATGCTTAAACACCTTCTCGACCTTGATGCCTAGTCATCCAGGGACGGAGCCTGTGACCTCATCCCGTAATAAGCACAATTTTTAGTGTTAAACTGAATGACTTACACGTCACACTAGGGACAATCGAATAAGCTATATGTTAACTTATTTCGTTTTGTCCCCTGTACATGGATTTTAAAGTGTGAGTGTATTTATTAGCGTGAGTGTGTCGAGGAATGAATGAGTAGAGTGAATGATTGACTTTTTATTTTTTAAATGTATTGTTATATGATAGATATTGACTGATTTTAAAACTTCTGTTTATTTGTATTTTATGTGACACGCTGTGAAATTAGTAATAGGTTTGTGCAATATTTTAAGATTGTCTGTACTGACTGGATGTAATTTTATTGCAATTTTAAAGGAAAATATGTGTAATACTTAAAACTATATATGTTATATTTTCTGTAAATATTTACAAATAAACAAATATCTATCTATCTCTCTCTCTCTCTATCTCTCTCTCTATTTCTCTCTCTCTCTGTGTGCTCTATCTGTCTCGCATACATACACACACGAGTCGCTCGCGAATCTTCCTCTCTTTCTATACAACGTATATTTACCGCGTTTAATCTGGCAGCAGCAGGGCTTTTAAATGCGAAAATAATGAAGCAAACGGCGATGCTATTGCTGGAAATTAACTCCGATTGTTTGTACATTTTGGTATTTATGACATTAATGTTGAAATCGCAACGAGCGACAGCTCGAGTGAAAAATATAATACAATCCGAGCGAAATTTTATAATGTATTTTCAAATTATAATTATTCATTATTGCGGACGAAAAAGTGAAGCCAGCGAAAGAGCAAAATTCGCAGATAAATTCATGTTTAAACAGCGTGCGAGAATAATTGCTAGAAAATGCGCTCACCCAGCGCGTAATTACTGCGTGACCTTTTTTCCTCTCTCTCTCTCTTTCTCGCGAACGTTTTACGTTTAGCGCGCGTTGTGCCGTACAACATCGAAGTTCAGCATTTTTCCACGATAACGACGGCAAAAGTCGCGAAATAAAGCGAAGAACAAGAGAACAGCAGGAGACAATTTAAGCTCGACCCTCTCACACGAAAAGTGCAGCACCCGGAGCGTTTAATGGGTGACAAGAAGAAAACTGAACGTTTTCTCGCTGAACGTTAATTGCGCTCGAGTCTTGGCCGCTGCCGTCGCGCTACCTAAACTGACAGCGGTATAATTTTGATATTCTGCTGAAATTTCAAAGTAGCGGTTGGCGAAAAAAAACGGGGACCCGTCGACCTTCCGCAAAAGAATGAAGACGATGTGCGACATTTTCTCGCACCGCGCGTACGTGACAGTGAAATGTGGAAATCATTAAGGGCTTTTTTTCTTGGCTCACGTTTTCGCTGAAAGTTATTAATTCCAGTCACTTTTCCGCAATCACTAAATTAATACAGACTTTTCGTCAAGAGAACTAATCCATTTAGCTTAGTTTGAACCGTATATAAAATTTTAAAGTTTCGTGAATATGTTCAGGTTTCATATTGTTAATTAAAAAAGTAATATATACAGGTAATAAATTTTGAATAATTATTAGGTATAATATGTCTTTTCGAGCAGAAAAATAGACGAATACTGTGAAAAATTGGAGCAGCAGAATAGCTTTCGCGTGTTTCTAATAACAAACCTTGATTTGCGTGATAGAACACAATAGGCGAAAAAGCAATCAACAAGCCGACAGGACGATTTTCCAAAAATCCGCTGTATCACTTGTTTTTACGATTTAGCGCGCCGCGGCCGAGGCATTCGAATCAGTAATGAGCGACATTAATGTTCGCATTTCAATTCATTGTTAGTATTTCGATACGGCAATATTTCATATTCAATGAGGCAATTAACGTTTAGCCATGGAATCGCATTGAAAGCCTCCGCTTCGACCGAAAGGGTGGAACACGCGCGCGCGCGGATTGCAACGCAGGAGCGAACGATGAAGGGTGGGAGTGAAGTAAAGAAGGGGCAAGCGTATAGGGGAACGAGAAAGGGGGTGAGCAAGAGAAAGAGAGAGAGAGAGAGAAAGCTTAAGCCTATACCACGGATAACTGATTACGAACGACTATTTCCCGCTGAAATATTAATCGTACCACAATGGGGATACGGCGTGCGGCTCTCACCGTCATATCACGTGATATCCATCGCGTGTCCGTCACTCGCTCGCGTTGCCTCGAATATATGACGTATCGATTCTTATTGGAAGCAACTGACCCGCGTTCCTTAGTTCTGCGTGTGTGTGTGTCTGTGTGGGTGTGTGTGTGTGTGTGTGTGTGTGTGTGTGTGTGAGGCAACTCGTTGCGCGGCTTGCCAAGAAAGTCACCTCGAATCTCGTCTCTCTGGTCGCTATTCCTGCGCCGACGTTTCTGCGATGTGATATAGTTCGGGGGAGACCAAAATTATTGAATGCGAACGACGCGGCGCTCGAGGCATTGGTATTTTGTCGCCGTAAATTCCTGCCCTATCCCCGCTCGCCATACTCCTCATCATAAATATAAAAGATCATAAATGTAAAGGATTCATAAATATAGAAAAACGCGCACTACTTGCCACTCGTACGCGTTTATGTAGATATTGCTGAATATATATTTTATTTATACGCCAATTCCTGTTTTGAATAAATACCTTGAATGTAAAACGTGAATTCAAGGAAAGATGGAGGCTAACATTATTTAGCGTGCTTTTGACGTTTTATTTACTTTTACACTGCGTTGATATTAATAACATTTCGACTCTTTTAGAAGCTAAATGTGGTTACTTTTACTGTTTCGCTGACATTAATAGTTGATGTACGATATTTATATAAACAGGCACAAGTCCTTTTCTTTTTGCTTTTACATCAACTGTACTTTATTTTAAATAATATTTTTTGAAATTTTAATTACTAATATGTAACTAAAATATCTTTTCCAAATTTATATACTCACGTATTTACGTCACAAAAGTTCACTTATAATGCAAAGTGATGCTTACCTGAAACAGAAACCGAATAATACATTGTTATAAAATTATCAAGATATATTAAAAGGAAATCTACGCTAAAAGGTTGGTAACTTAATAAGTATGTATTAGTACAAAGACTCTCCTTTCTTTGTAAGCTAATATGAGATAATAACTTTTTTCTAATTCTGTATCGCTTTATATTTCGAGTGATTTTAAAATATTTTTATTCAATTTTGAATAAATATTCATTCCTAAAACCTAAATAAATGTCATAATGGCCGTGCAAATAGAAACAGAACTAAATATTAATATAGCAGCTTCATTTAGTTTTACCAAAATCTGTCATCTGAAATTGCTTTCATTTTCAATCTCAATATGTTCCACTTTAATTACAAATGCATTTACAACTCATTCCCACTATTAACCACAGTTGGAAAAAAAGTACTAGCTTTCAAGAAAAGAAAGACCTCACTCCAAAAAGAAGCTTGTTCAACTTATTAGTGGGATTTGGGACAAATTCGAAAGAGGCAGAATTTAATTGTCACGAAGCGGAGTTAGTCACCAAATATTTACGTCTTGCATGGATTTCTCAAGAGAATCAGAGAGTAGGGGAGACAGAAAGATAGATATAGCATTTGGGGCGACGACGACGACGACGCCGGTGGTAGTCGTATCCCAGTGAATTGTTTTAATAAAGAGCGCGAGCGAGGGGTGGGTTTTATATATATATACATCTACGAGAGCGAAAGAGGTAGAGCGAGAGAGGAAGGAGGATCGCTTGAATCTGGTAATTGACTTGGAAACTCCGGTAGTCGGCTGCTCGTTGCTCGCTATACAGTCCGCCTCGCTCGCAGAAATATTTAAATTCCTTCATTACTCGCTCAAAGAATCGCTAATGCTAGATGGGAATCGCGCGGAATATTATTATTCTACTATTTTATTCGAGCGCGCACTCGTTCTCTTTCTCTTTCACTCCACGAAAAAAAGACGAAGAAGAACAAGAAGAAGGAGAAGAAGAAGAAGAAGAACAAGAAGCAGCGACGGTGACGACGGCCTCCTCTCACGGTCTTTCTTAATCCACGATTTTCATCCTACCTCCCACTTCTAAAGCCACTACTACCGCTGCTGGCGCTTCTAGCCCACACTAGCATCAGAAGCAAAGCTTCTCTTTCTCGTTCGTTCTGCACACTCCTCGACATGGGAAGAGAGAGACAGAGAGAGAGAGAGAGAGAGAGAGATGCTCTCGAAAAACCGGGTTATTGTAAGTACCGGCTTCACTATTCGCCTTCGTCCTCGCACAAAAGCAAATTGTTGGCATTAATTGAACGCGAGGGAGAGAGTGTGCGCAACCGCTAGTGCCACTAGCGCTGCTGCTGCTGCCCCTATTTATTCGCCTTTCTACCGGGTACAACCCGCGTCACACCTGCAACACGGCTAACCGATTTACTGTAGTGCCCCTTTTCGTATGAACGTGTATACGCTATATGACCGAAAAGAACAGGGATGCTGGTATTTGGGGGAGTGAATGCTTTGAAAGCTCGATTACAATGAAAACGTCTGGCGGCTATATGCGTGCAACCGAGTCTATTTGACAATGATAACGGATCATTGGCTTTATTGCTGTTTCATTTTTTCAAACCCGAGGCTTGGTTTAGAAAGGTTTATTTTGATTCGAATTAACTTATGCTGTGCAAAAGTTGATACAGACTGTTATAATGCTATTTCGAGAATTTGTATCTGTTAAAGTTTCTATTTTCGAACCGTTGAATTTGATGATTCGATCACTAGTGGATTTCAAGCGGAATAATTAGCGGTTGGGAAGGACATTTTAAAATAGTCCTGATCTCACAATTACTTTAAGAGTCACGGAAGTTTGATTTTAAGTCGCCCCTCCCTAATTGCTCGTTAATTTGAAAGCGGATTTATTTTTGAATTCTCTCATTCGCCTTGCAGTCAAATGACTTTTGCAGTCATTTAAATTGAATTCGAAAACTGCAATCGAGTGAACGGGTAAGTTCATACATGCGAAACTTCAAAGGACAAATAAACACACGGCTTTGAGGAAATGGAATTTAATTGTCACAAAGTTGAAATTTGAGGCAAACATTAAAATCGCAACGCCACCGTAATGTGGCAAAGTGCGCAGCTAATACAAGTAATTGAAATTCACCGGTAATTCAATGAATTCGCGTGACAGGTAATCAAAGGTACGTTTTTTGACCGGGGCGGGGTGGTGCGGCCGATTATAATTTACGACTGATTTTCTGAGCGAACATACCGCGGTACGAATGTCCGTTGGGGACAGAGAGAGAGAGAGAAAGAGATAGGGAGTGACCGAGAGAGTCTGCTACAAAAGAAGAGAGCGAATTCGACGAAAAGCCAATACTCGATAAAATCCGACGGGCGGCGCGACAAATGAGAGAATTAATTGCATAAATCGCGCGTGGCCTTAACCCAAGAGAAAACAATAACGCGCGCGCCAAGCGTTGTGCGGCGAGAGAGCAAGAGAGAGAGAGAGAGAGAGACCCGGGGGTTGAGTGAGGGAAAAAGTCGAGCGAGGGAATATAGCGGGACGAGCTTCGTAAAAACGGGGGAAGCGAGAGGGAGAGAGAGAGAGAGAGCGAGACGGTAATCCCTTTTCGGATTTCCGGATAGCGCGTTGTATATTTCGCCTCGGTCGGTAAATCGCCGCGCAGCGCACAGCCAGCGGATTGCTCGCGATGCGTTAATAATGCAATTTAATTTTAATAACGAGGCCGCGGGCATCGGCAAGACGAGCGTCGAGCTTCGAAAAATAGTAAGCTGCACTTGCGTAAACACGCGCGCGAGCGTACCGAGGGGGCAAAACTCGAGCTGCAAAAATTAAAAACTTTCAGAATAAAAAGTATTCCGCGTATATAGCCTTATTCTGTGTGTGCGTGTGTGTGCAGAGGCCAGACGCGGCGGTTGCTGCTCTTCGATTCGGCCCCGATTTTATTTTTACACGTTTACGCTGGTGCAAGTCAAGGAAATTACATTAGACTCGTTTCGTACCGTTTTAATGAGTTTTGAACTAGAAATAAAGGAACCAACTTCGTCAGGGGTATGGTTGGAGCACTGTTTCTATGAATTGTGCTCTGGTCTCGGTTTTATCAAATATATTTTTTTTACACTAAAATAGGATGAATGGTGTACAGTATTTTATTCTGAATATTAGGGAATGTGTATCGTGTGAGTGAGTGAGAGAGAATTGCAAGGATAGAAAGAACAATTAAATTCAATTCTCGCAATTACTGTGGCTAATTAAATGCTATGAATCTCGGCAGTAGGAAATATCCGAATTTCATTTCCGCGGTAAAGCGATTGTTTACATGCACACTTTTACACACTGATAATTATCGAAATTTAATTTACGCGTTTCCTAATAAACATTGAATAACGATGCAGGTGATATTCACTTTGTAATCTTGAAAATTAACAACAATTTGATCGACTTGAATGCGGCGAAGAGCAATACAAGTACTTGAACGCATTTCTTGATTAAATTCGAAATTTATGTATTAAAGCGATTGCCCCCATATCATTTTTATTTGATAAATCTGTATTCCCTATACAACTTCTTCATATAGTTAATCATGAAATATTTGCATAATGGAAATAGAAATAAAAATAAAAAAAGTCGTCGTCAAAATTGTTTTCCTGTTTTATCTATTTTCTCCTATTGACTGTTACGCTATAATAAAGCATCAAGTTAATCTATCTAGTTTGCAGTATTAATTCACCGGGTTGCTCGAAACATATATCATTTTCTGTTTATCCACAATCCATAGGATAAATTTGAATAATTGGTATTTCATAAATTCGCCACTCACTTTTAAACAAAGTAAAGATGATTACAGGTTATACAGACAGCATTAATAAAGCCACAATGAAATCCACACCTTCGTTGGCCTGTCTTAAAAAGCAATCATAAAAAGATCCCAGAAAGCGTCAGAAAATGATTTACGAACGCAACACAGTAGTCCTTTCAAACGAATTTATCCTCCAAATGAGGTTCGTACCTGTACACATGTTATTATACCAATGCTCACATGTATTTATGTACTCAGAGAGAGAGAGAGAGAGAGAGAGACTTGCATTAGACAGTCTCCATATACTTCTCCGCATCGATCTTCACGACGCTCGGTTCGTCTGCAGACGATCGTAAACCAGCCTTATGAGTTATGGCCTTGCCTGGATTAAGCCTTATCGGCTTCTGTAATTTTATCGCGTAGTCACTCGCTAGGGATGCGTGTATATATACACACGATACTTCTGAAATTATACATATAGCTATAGAGTTACCGGCGACGGAGACCGATGGCTGTGCCATTGTACCGAGAGGCCGACGGTCGACTCGCTTCTATATCTCCATGTGGGTGGTGCGAGCAATGCACGCACGCGCGCGCGCGCACACGCCACTTAATGTCTCGGCGATATCGTCTTTTACGAGGCTGACGCGCGAGCTGAATTGCTCTCGCAACGGAGATCGGACGCGACCTGGGAGAAGCGAGAAGATACGTGCGCACGCGTGATGATACTCGGTAAGAATGGCTGTTTACTTTTTTTTACTGAAAGAGGGGAGGTTCTTACTTGGTCCCAACAAAATTGTCCAACAAATGTCTTAGTATCTGGAAAAATGTTTAATTTAGAAAAAGTGAATCCTTATTTATTATCAAGCAATTTAAAATACGATCGAAACTCAGAATCTTTTAAATTTTTCATTCTCTCAACTTTATCGAACCCGCATCCCTTACTACCCATAATAGAATTTTTATTGCGCCAGCACAGATATTTCATGCAGGATGATAGCTTTATCGAGAAAAGAGAAATCTGAATCAATTTGCAGCAAGGAGAATAGCTTGAGATTCCTATTTGTCAGGATCTTTCTTCGGATATCACTCTCTCTGGATACAAAATATCTATAATCATCCATTTTCAAGTCTCTCTCTATCCCTCTACTCTACTTTTCTACTTCAGAAAGACAGTGCATCGAAGCGAACATACATACATATATATATATATATATATATATACACGTATATAGACAGAGTGGAAGGTTCCCGCTTGTGCTCGCAAGCTGTAGACAAAACGGCAGATGGATAAGGGCCGAGTGTGCACAGCCAGGCAGAATCAATTGCCTCAGCCTCGTGCACAGCTCTCGCAGACGATATAGCGGCAGAAGCAGCAGCACCAGCAGCAGCAGCAGCAGCAGCGCGAGCGACGCAGACTGTAACTGATAGCGCTGTCTTCATTTCCTTCTAACACGACAGCGACGCTTCCTCTTCTCTTATTGTGTCTCTTTTGGCTCTTTTCCACCGCTGCGGTCTTCTCCTCTAACTCTCTCCATTTCTTTTCCACCTCCTCCCCCCGACGAGTAACCCCCTCAGCCTTCGGTCTCCCCTTACTCTACCCCTGGCCATCTCACGAGCGACTTGCCTTGCGCGCCTTACGTCATTGAGCTTCTTCCGATTTATTTCGCTGTTGTTTCTGCCTATATCTCTCTTTCTCCTACTTGGTCTCAAAGCTGATATGGCTCTCCCAACTGATCTGGACAGCCGGAGACGAAAGCGACAAAGCATGTAGATGAAAGGGAGCGAGAAAATGAAACGAAATGCTTCGTAAACAGGGATGCTAGGTTTCCAATCTCGCGGCCCTTATTCTTTCTCTCTCTCCCTCTCTTCCTCGAGACTCCTTTTTTGTTCCTTCTGTATATGTGTACAGCCGGCGAATCGAACTGGTTTAGGAGAGCCATTTCAAAGGTTTACTCCGCTCGGAATTTTAAACAAAAACAGAGTGGCAGTATAGCCGGAGTCGAGGCTCAAGATTTCCGATTTCGAGGAGAAACTTTTGCAATAAAGCCTGGCCGAGTGGTTCGCCTCTTTCTCTTTACTAGCGTCTAATATCCATTCGAATCGATTACAATAATAATATAGGACCCCGATAGCGCTCAAAAGAGGCTGATATTGCTTCCGGAAAACTGTGCTTGGCGCACGCGCTTCCACTCCTCCTCGTTTCCCTTTCTCTTTTCTTTCCTGTAGCGCGCGCGGGCGCGTATACGCGAAACAAGCGAGATATGTAAATACAATTATTTACATACAAACACACGCTCGCGCGTGCGCGCTCTTTTTTTGCCTCCTCGAGCGCTGAAAAATCAGCGATTCACAGCGCTTAGCGACTTAACGACAAAGTGAGGTTCAGGAAGAGAACGTGGGCGAGAGAGAGAGAGAGAGAGAGGAGAGGGGACTAGAGAGGAAAATCAAATTTAAATTTTCCAGGGAACGAGAAGCCGATAACGACATTGCGAGTTGATTGGATGCAAAATCCGCATCGCTTTGGGAGGGTGGCATGGCGACAGCGTTGGTGGGTGAGCGAGGCATGAACAAAAAAGAAGGGAACCCGAGGGAGAGAGAGAGAGAGAGAACAAACCAAATTAAGTAGGCCAACCGGTTCGACAACGAAGGTCGACGTCGCTGTGTTCCCTTGCATTGGTCGGCTTGATTCAATGCCGCGGGGATTCGGCAACTCTGTGCATAGGCTCTATTAAGGAGAAGGAGCAAAGTAAAGCCGAAAGCAATGGAGAGGAGACGGTTCGTTAATGCTGGACCTTGGCTTAACGAACGCGATATTTCGCTCGCTTTCTCGTATACGAGAGAGCTCGGCACAACGAATCCCCAGCGCGCGCATCTGCGCAGCCAAAGCGTATTGACAGAAACACGCGCCCCGCAAAGTCACACATGCACGCACACACACACAGAACCATCCACACGTATGCAAATGCGCGCAATGCCAAGCTCAGCCTGCATATACGCCTACATCAGCACGTACATAATGTGAGTGTGAGAGTATGTGTCTGTGTGTGTACGTAACAGCAGCGCTGCACTACGATGAATCGTGTAACTGCGGCGCTGGGAAGGGCGAGGGGGTATTTAATATGCAAATTGGGGGAAATGGAATAGCGCAACGTGAAACATGGCAGCGACGATATTATGTGCGGTCGGCTTGGGCTTGGTCTGTACGTGTGTGTGTGTGTGTGTGTGTGTGTGTG